>JABASM010001050.1:0-16762 GCA_019776545.1 Brachystomella parvula | reverse complement strand
ATCCAACCATCGAGCTCGTTCGGTTGACGCATCACTTGTCCGGATCCATAAGGTGACGTGACTGACCCTTGGTGACCCCTAAGTATCTTTTAGGGTCAATGCCCCACCTAGGCCCTGTACAAAAAGTTGGAGGTACTGATCAGTATAGCCATGTTTCAGTGAAATCCATCTGAGGATCTCTGTCCCATAAGCGACTTGCCTTCGCCTTGATGATCAAACCAATTGTTGTCAACGGAATTGAGCTCCCGCGGAAGTTGTCTTCGTCCGTGCCATTCTCTGCGAACAGTCAAGTCTGCTTAACATGGCCTTGGTAGTGCTAGAAGTTAGAGCAGCGGGCTCTCTGTAATTCAATACTTGTCCATAATAAGAAATCAGTTTCCCGTACATGGCTTCGCCGCACAGTTTACTCAGGTCTTCCTCCTGAGTATCTTGGTCTATCCTGGTCTATCTCCTGGTCCTGAGATCTTAAACAAACCTAGAGACTAAAGGTTCCAGTTGACAGTCATTAGAACTTAAGTTTTGAACTCTCGACCTACCGTTGACTACTACTATTCTGTGTTGACATCCACACTCATACTTTCTGCTACAGGATATAAAAATACACACGGGCATAAAGACGGTAGAATTGTAACAACCTTATTAATTAAATAAACGCTCACATAATTTGGATATTGTAAAAACTGACCCAAAATATGCGAAACAATTTGACGGCACTTTCCAGAATAACTTGGGACCTCGACAATTTTAATTACTGATTAACGTCTGTGAAGAGTGCGACGGGTGGGTGAGAGAGTGAGTTTCTGTTCAACCAAATGTTTTTGCTTTTCATTCAAACTCACTTTCCCGCACGTCAAACTTTTTTTTGCGGCAGGGCGAGAATGATAATGGAATTAGTCGGACGGTAAAGGTCAACTCACGAATTGATCTTGTGGGAAAGTTAATGTACTCTACTTGGTGTATAAATTCGAGCTGATTTGATTTCTGTGCTTTATGTAATTTAAAAACCTGTAGTTACGGAGGAGTAGTCCTTCAACCCTCGGCTTCTTAAGATCTTTATTGAGTTGGATCATTTGGATTCACCACGGCTTCAGTGCACATGTTCTCTGTTTTCCTACTGAATCATACGATCGTATACTTTTCTGCCTTCAGTTTCACTTTCGGGTTCTAACGATCTTGTCAAAATTTCTGTTACTAACGAAACAGCGCACTTCGTCATTACTGATTACTGAACGATACTCGATAGTCATAGTCGTATAAATCCGTGAATCGGTTTGCCAAGGAGGAGAGGCTGGATTCATACCAGAAAGGTATAAGCTGATCTGTTCGGCAATCCGCTGGCTGAATTACTATTACTGTATTGTAAATCGACGCTGATAACGTGATATCGTCTTAATTAGATGTCAGGAAATTCAGCGAGGACGTTGGCTCAACAGGCCTTTCGCCATAGTCACAGGCATGTGAATCCTCAGTCATCGTCACGTGGTTCTTCTGCTTCTACCGCTGCTGCTACTGCGGTTGCTAACTTAGGCAAGGACTTCATTGAAATGGTCAAGCACCTTCCTGCGAGTATATACAGCAAGATGCAGATCTCAACCCCAGACCCACCTACACCACCACCACCTCCACCAGGTCCTTTTCCGACTATAACTCCGAGGGACAAGCCAGGACCATCGATGGAAGAAACTGCCAAAGCAGCTGATCCCATTGATCCAATACCAACAGTACCGCCAGCAACACCACTACCTCCTACACCTACTCCTCCTGCTACGAAAGTAGTTATTGAGCAGCCGCAAACAGTAATAAGGAAACTCCCAGACGCTGGGCTGAATTTGGAAGCTCGGACACGGCATCTAGTAACAGTCCTTGGCAAGCACGTAGGCGTCTTACCACCGCATCAATTGATTCATGACGTCGAGACCCTGTTTTCCCATATTTACTCCCATGACGGGACGAGAGAGATTGCAATTCATCATGGAGTGTACAAAACGCTTTTCAAGATTCTCAAGCTCCATGCAAGTGACACACCAATCGTTCACCGGACACGAGAGTTATTGTCCATTCTAGGTTACTGTGCCCCAGTTAAAAGGAGAGGAATTCGCATCTTGAGTTTGGACGGTGGAGGGATTCGGTAAGAAGAAGACCTAAAAAAATACCTTTGTCACATCGTCACATGTCTTTTAATTTTTTTAATTTAGGGGTCTTGTTGCAATAGAAGTCTTGCGTGTACTTGAAGCACTCACTGGAAAGAGAACTTATGAGCTGTTTGACTATATCTGCGGGTAAGACTGAGGCTGACACGACACAGTTGGCAGACACTGAAACGGTGCGTAGGAAATTCGTCTAAACCTTTTTACTTCCAGGGTGTCAACGGGTTCAGTTCTCGCATTTCTACTAGGTACCGTTTAACAATTCCTGCAAAGCCTGAATTTTTTTGTTTACTATTTTAATTTTTTTAATTATTAGGTGCTCATTGCAAAAGTCTCGACGAAGCAGAAGATCTGTACAGGGAGTTAGGAAAGGAAATTTTTGCACAAAACGCTTGGTACGGAACTGCTAGTTTGTTTTGGTTTCATTCCTACTACTCTACTGGAGTACTTGAATCAATCCTCAAAAAACATGTGGGCGAAGCAATGCTAATTTCGCAATGCAGGAACAGTGACTTACCAAAGGTTAGACTTTGAAATTATTAGCGGCAACAAGTAATTAAGCAAAATCTTGACTAATTAATTCCGCCTTTCTCCAGGTTTCTGCGATCTCCACTATTGTTAGTCAAGAAAGAATTTCGCCCTACGTTTTTCGGACGTATACCCTCCCAGTTGGTGTAAGAGCTAGGCAAGTAGAAAAAGTAAAAATAATTTACAATATGACGGTTTGTCTAATGTTTCTTTTTTTTAATCAGGTATCCTGGTGGCTGTAGATATGAAATGTGGCAAGCAGTCCGCAGTTCAGCGGCAGCGCCAACTTATTTCAACGAACACAAACTTGGAAACCATTTGCATCAGGTAAAGACCCGTTTTGAATATCAATATTGTTCAAAGTTTAAAATTTTGTTGACTATTTTTTTTTTGACAGGATGGCGGCGTGATGTAAGTTTGTCATCAAGCCTTGTGTAAACACGCAGAAAATTAATATTAATTTAATCTTACAGTTGCAACAATCCTACTTCACTAGCTTTGAGTGAGTCCAAAGCCCTCTGGCAAGGTGTACCGATCCAGTGTATTGTGAGCATTGGTACTGGGCGATCTCTAACCCGTCAACCTGATGAAGAGTATCACTCGACCACCATCGATACCAACACCCCTGAAACCCTCTCGTGGAAGGGAAAGCTTTTGAAAGTAATTGACTCTGCTTCTGATACGGAAGGCGTTCACCACACCCTCAATGAGCTCCTCCCCAACAACGTCTACTTCCGATTCAATCCTTATGTGACGCACATCCCTAAACTAGATGAAGCAATTCCAACGAAATTAGACAAATTGCAGGAAGACGTACGGGAATATCTCCAGCGTAATACTGAGAGAGCGAAGCTCGCTGCTACGGTTCTCAATAAGAAGAAAACAGTGGTTTCACAAGCCATTGACCATTTTAAGAACTACTAAAATTTTTTCTAGCATTTAAACGCTTTAATTTGTGATACTTTGTCTACGCACGAGTTATGGCTGACGGAGGTCTTTATTATAGACTGCTGATGATTAGATTTTAAATAATTTATTTAAAAATTTTGACCTGACCGAGTGTGCTGTCTTAAACTATAGTACACCCTTCCTGATTCTAGTCTCCAATTGAAATTAAAGTTAGCCAAATGTATCGGAACAGTAAGTTGCGTTCTTCAAGTTGAATTTGATGAAGCTTAGGTAGTTTTTAACGCGTGTAAAAACAGAAGGAGCAGTTCCAGAACAGTTTTTGTTGAATGACACAATTCCTACCTGGAAAATCACATAAGATTTTTTTAACAAGCTCTTAATCGAAAATATTGTTTTCTAAGAACCTGTGTGTAAGTTTGGGCCTTTGAGTTTCCGCTTTTCGGAACTACTAGGCTTGATCCGCTAGATACATATAAAAAATGTTTGATTTCATAAAGTTGAGTAGGTTTCTTTATTAATTACCTGTCACCATTGCAAAAATCTTTCTTGGGACTTTGAGTACAAATCATACTGGCTGATATTCCAGGGTAGGACTGATTGCAAACCGAGTTTGCCACGACTTTCAGCTGGAAATTTTGATTTTTTTTTCGTTTGTTACAGAAAGTCAAAATAATCAAGATTTTTTGATTACGTGATTTACCTTGACTTCACGAAGGGAGTTGGATCCATTATTGGCTCCAAATTTTGTGTCACCCCAACCTTGGACAGTGGCGTCCATTCCAACGAATGGAGTCCCGTTCTGTGAGAGGCATACCGGGTTAATATTCTTGCTGAATTGAACGGGAGTGGACAAGCGTATGAGACCAATGTCACTGTGATCATTTTTTGTAGAGTAGCTGCCAAGGGAAACAAAATGATGAATTTTGGTTGTTCAGGGTGAAGGTTTTCACTTAAACTTACGCTGGATGAATTTTTATTGCTCCAATTGAAAGAATTTTCCGATCTGTAATATTTTTTCCAACAATTCGATTTCCCCCTAAGTAGATCTTATAATTTTTCAATCCGACTTGCTTCATTGTCGTTAGGCAATGTGCAGCAGTTAGCAAATATTGGGAAGCTATTAAAGACGCTCCACAAAAAGCCCGAGGTGGGGTGGAATTAACCTTCACGAAAAATGTATTTTTAGTAAATGGAATTTTATTAACTGGGTTCATGATTACGTTAACAATGGCCGCTGCCCACGGCCAGGAATGATTACGTGAGCTAACGCCACCGACAATCTTAGTGGAGTTCAGAGGAAGACGGCTGATCCCTGCACCGCATTTGCAAGTCTGGTTAGTCAGATTGCTTTGCCTCAGACTGACGCTGAAAAATCAGAAAAATTATTCTGGAATCAGTGACTTCAAAATTTTGAAGTTACTTTTTTCAGATTTATGTTCATCCAACTAACCTCAATTCTTCTTCAACTCCAGCCTCGTCCCAAGTACCCCAGTCAGTGTCATCCTCAAGCGGTATATTGGATAATCCAGAGCTTGAGAAAATGGCAGCAGCAAAAAATATTGGTAAAATGTATTTAAAAGTTTCTAGAGCCATTTTCAGGGCTTCCAAATTCCTTGCAACTGATAATCCTCGGAAGTTATGGTATGCCGAAATTTCGGCGTCAAATGAAAATTAATTTCGAGATTTTCTTAACTACAATCTTTAACTTCAGGATTCATAGATTCATACATTTCCATAATTTACAGTTAGGCTTAACCAGGCTAACGGTTCTTTCTTTCCTAATTAAATTTTTTTAAGCCTCATTCTTAAATTATCGGCATTTAGCTCATTATGGGCGCAGCGCAGCGTCATTCAAATTAAATCAGGACTCAGGTCTTTTGAAATATCGCCAATGTTCAGCCATATTGAAGTATGTTTTATTCGTAAATAAAAATTATTTATGAAATCAACCATTTTCCAGTTTGCTTAATTTGTGGGCTTTGGGAATAATTTCGGCAGACACGGATTAAGGATAAAATGAATTTCTTTGCTTTCAGGTTGGAGAGTTCCTAATTATGAAGGCCTTTGCTACAGCCGAGTCCTCATTCGGGTTTATATTACACTGAAGTAAATTTTATGAGTCATTTAATTCGTGGTAATAATATGACAATTACTTCCTGCAATGAGGTATGGCCGTATGAGCTTTTTCACATTTCAGAAAATGAGGGTAGTTCACCTTTTCATGCCTCACCAGGGAGAAAGCCTGGAAAGAAAGTAAAGAGAAAATGCGCATGATACGGATAAGCAGAAAAGAGTATTGATTAATTGATTTTAAAATTTACTGCAGCAAGCTTGAAAATTTTTAACACCAGGTCCTTGTCTCGTTTCAGTTGCCGAGAATGCAGGAGGAGGACTGGAAGCCTCCAGCGTAAAAAAGGGACAGGTCAACTGATTTTTGGTTGAAAAAGAAAATGGCATTGCTTTACGCTCGTCAGAGGAGCAGAATCCAAGAGGAAAGAAGTACTTCTGCAATTCCAGAAAGAAATTGTCGCCTAATACTCTCCAGCGATGGACTTGATTTCTCACAACCCCAAATCACGGGGAGACTCTGCATTAACAATCTCTGCACATCCGCCATTCCAATTGCAGGTAACGTTAAAGGATGCAAGGCTGTCTCCTAGATTTATAGTTTTTATACATTTTAATTTTGTGCTTTCTCAAGGAATCTTTGTCAGGTGTGAGATCAACGAATTTGTGAAATTCGACGGGCGGGGGGCTGGACCGAAAGTAAACATGGAGAATATACTCTTTAATGAGCCCTGGGCGACTGTCTACGTTCTGGGGAAGGACTGTAAGATTTTTTGATTTTTATATCTGCAGGAAAATTATGAAAATGGTGATCTTTTTTTTTTAATCCTGCAGCTAACGTTTGTAGCATGAGCATTCCACCAGGACGGTCCGAGTACCCCTTTACATTTGACCCCACGCAATCAAAGATAAGACAGTATCCTGCCACCTTCAAATCTGCGAGTGGAAGCATAGCTTACCAAGTGGTTGCCTATATCCAGCGGCCTTACCCTGATGACAAAATTTACTACCAGAAAATGATCTCGACCAATCCGCTAGAAAATCCTGGCTACTTTAACTTATCCCAAGACCCTTCGTCAAGTAATCTCATTTCCGGTGAGAAGTCCATCCAGAATTCATTCTTCTCGAAACGAAGCTCATTCAAGGCTACGCTCTTTGTACCCAAAACTGGGTTTCTTCCGGGGGAAGATTGTCCATTTACCGTGTCAATGAATAACATTGGTGCAGAAACAGTGACGAAGGTTACGCTCTCTCTGGTTCGTAGAATCAGTTATAAAACGAGCAGTGACTCCAAGAGTACTGTTACTGTCTTAGACTCCAAAGTCAACATTGAAGTAGGTCAGACTGCAAATGAAAGCTGGAGTGATATCCTTCATATCCCAAATTCAGTTGGACCAACTGCTGGAGGGGCCATTGAGTTTCAATATGTTCTTCGAGTAAGTTCGAATCTAATTACTTTTGATATAAATTTTTCTTTCAGTTTGAGTTTTTTCAATAGTTGGAGATTCTGGTCTCGGAGAGAGTCCCGTGTAAACTGGAGTCGACGATTTTAATTGGAACAACTTGGGGGGATGCCCGGACGGATATAGCAATTCGAAATCCTGAAAAAATGAGTAAGGTCAGGCAGCGCTCTATAGAATCTCAAGTTTCCAGCGTTTCTTACCCCCCAAACTACTCGGCCTTATCATCTCGAAAGCCTTCAATTGAAACATGTAAAAACAAATATTTCAGAATCTTTTTGAATTAGTAAGTAAATGTAGGGGATTTTTTTATTTAGTACCACCTGACTATGAAGATGTGACAGATGGAATGGAGAATTTAGAGCTGGAGAGTTCCACTGAAGACGCTGAAGAAGAGGAAGAAGAATCGACGGCAGAATTCGGAGCAGATCAAGAATAGCTTCTTTTTTCTAGCTAATTTTCTCAACCTTGTAAATTATTCTGGAGGCCTAATACTTGGATAAAGCACTTTGTACTCAATGCCTAAATGCTTGGAATAATGCTATTCTGAAACGCATGAATTAATTTTTACTGTCTTTCAATTCTTGTTACCCTTAAATATGCCTACTATTAACTATTTCCAAATGAAAAACTATTCCTGGACACAATACTTAACTCATGAAACAAAATTTTGGGGAATCTTTTTGCTCACTGCTTATTATAGGCCTTACCTGAATCTTGTTATTTCTTACCTTAAATTAAAATCTTTGACATCAATAAAACACTTTGGATTTTCCTGAGCTACAAAAGGATGCCTTTTTTTGTAGAATGTTCTTGCAAAGGCGAACGAGATGCTTGCGTGACATTTTGTGATGAATGTATTAAAAAGGAAAATTCTAAAAACCAAGCAAGGAGTGCACGACGCGGAGTGCATTATAAACAGCGATCAGGGAATAGCAATTCCCTGAACACGATGAGTCTTTCATAATTTAGACACAACTTTGAGTTGGAAAGGTCGGCGTCTCTTTTCGACCAATCAGAATTCAGGAACAATAATTTAGTAGAAGATCAGTCGTCCAGCCAGATTTCCGCGTCGGGGCAACGTGAAAATAAAAACAAAATTTTAAATAAAAAGAGCGCGTATTTCTGGGATAATTTTACTTTAATTTTGTTTTGTTTTCGATCATGATTAATCAACTGGTTTTGCCTCCTTAATCGTACAAGAACGAAACGTTTGAAGTCAGTCACTTCCTCAGTACCCTTGTTAATAGCATTCTATTGTAAAAGTGGTTCGGGTATCAACTTTCCAGGTAAGAAAACGCTTAAACCTTTGATTTGCAAACGGAGGTCCGCAAGCGGTTCCAATCTTCGGGAGTCCGGAACACCAAAGGTTAAGGTAGGTAGGTAGCTGAAATTTTTTAACTTGGTTTTAAATACTACGGAAAGCGTTCAGAGGTCAAATTTAATAACCCCCGGAAGCTGAGGAACCCTGAACCCGCGAAGGGGTTTTCCACTTAAATTTGACCTGTCACCGCTTTCCATGGTATGTAAAAGGGAGCTAGAAGATTTACTTACCTTGGGCTTGGGTGGGGGTCCGGACTCCCGACGATTCGAGCCCCTCCCGGATTCCCGGAATTTGTAATTGAAAGAAAGGTAAAGCTCCACCAGCGACGAACCAGGTATTAAAATCTTCAGTTGTAATCTACTGTTTTTTTGGTTCTAGCACAAAAGAGACTCAGCGGACCGTCTACTGCAATCGCAGTTCATTATGTCGGCAACCGTTACTGCCTTTGCACCTAGAGTGATTGAGGAGATTTTTGGCCTTGAGTTCGCCTCTGCTTTAAAGTCTCGGCAGGATGTGCAAATGGAAAAGGCAACCAGAAGTTCCCCTACCTCAAACCCCGCTGCAACTGGAGCACCTGGAGAGCTTGATCATCAGACTGCTGGGGTGCTATTGACTGGTCAGAAACATGTCGAAGATAACAAGGATGGCGTCAAACCGAGTAAGAGTCCGAGGACTGCGGCTGTTGCTAACATCCCACCCAATCAGCAGTTGAGCGTTGACGTAGGAGATCCTCTGCTTCCTCTTCGAAATTTGTTTCGGAAGAGGCCGGTTCCTCAAGTTCAGCGTTAGTAAGTTATTCTCTACTTAAACAGATAGCAAAATTATTGAAGCGAATGTTTTTTTTTATCTTCCTGTAGTAGCCAAGCACCCCCACCGTCTGATGCACTTGGAGAGCTAATGAATGAAAAGTTGCAGACGGTAGCAGGTGAAACCAGAACGGGTACTGCCGGTCAGAACCAGCAAGGGCGCCTAGGATCCAAGGTAAATGATTAGCCCCTGAACTGCTACGAAATGCGTTGCTAGGAAGCGGATTTATTTACGTATTTCCAGATTGCAAAATTTGACGTCGCCGCTCATTTTGGATCGTTTGTCATGACCTCTGATCGGTTGGGTATTAATTCACAATGCAATTTTGGGTCAGTAAGAGCCAACGTCTGTGTTTTTCTGGGTAAGACAGTCCGACTAACTCGAATCTTGAGAACAAATATAGTTCCTGTTTTGGTTTCAGGTAAATGGCAGTATGAGGTTCAATTGCAGTCCAAGGGTGTTATGCAAATAGGTTGGACAACGCTAAATACAAAATTTTCCCAGGAGAAAGGAGTAGGTCAGTCCTGAACTCGACATAAACTATTCTGTTAAAAATAAAAAATGCAGAAAATTTTTTAAAGGTGATTCCTCTGACTCCTACGCATACGACGGGAATCGTCTGAGAAAATGGAATGGCAATACTGCGCCTTACGGAGAACCTTGGCAAGTTGGAGATATCATTGGCTGTCTAATTGACATGGATGCAGGGGCAATGGAGTTCTGCAGGTTCAATTTTCAATCTTATTTTCAAGTTGGGGCTTATTTTCAAGTTTTGATTTTAGAAATGGAAAGAAGCTTGGAGAAGCCTTTTCAAATATTCCACGTGGTCCTGGGATTTCTTACTTTCCGGCTGTGTCCCTTGCATGGAGTGAAAGCATCACTGCAAACTTTGGTGGAACTCCATTCCACTTCCCTGTTCCAGGATACTCTCCAATTCAAACGGAAACCCCTGTAGAATATACAAAAGTTCCTGTCCTCTTCACTTGGCTAGAAAACATGCTTCAGATTTTCCCAACTTCGGATGGCTCTTCAACCGGACAGAACATTAGCCGAAATGAATACGAAACGCTTATCGTCGTGGCAAATAGAATCTTTCAGTTCCTTGCACCGAATATGAACTCGTCCTACATATTGGAACAGACGTTCCTCCCATTCTTTGCTCAGACATTGGGACTTCCAGAAAAAGTTGAAATTCATGATCAGACTACAATTCCTCCACCGGCTTCACATGCAAAGGCCCATCTTCTTCTTGATCTCATGTGGACCTTCCTAGAGGTTAGTTGAATTATTGCGTATAAAAAAGCTGAACTCTTTTACAAATCTGCAATGGATTATAAATTATAGGAAGCCGAGATGAAGAAGTGCGTGGAGAAAATTTCTGTGATACTTGTCAACTGCTTTCGCTCAAATTCCTTGTCACTTGCCTACCCATACCAAATCTATAGTCTGCGCTGCATGATTGCACTGTCTAGTCACAGAAAAAGTCGCCGTCAGCTCATACACCATATACTCTTTGATGACATGAGGTAATGCAGCTCGCTGAGTGCGCAGCCGTAATGGTGTCACGAATAACAAAATTACCTTTTGCTCATTTTTTAAATTTTTCTTACATTTTTATAATTAATTTTAGATTGATACAGTTTTTACACATTCGGCCAGTAGATGACGAGGCGCTAAAAGGGCTCATTCCTGGTGTTTGGTGGCCTGGGAAGGCTGGCCCAGAGGAACCAGAAGCGATACAACACAAGGAAACGGTTCAAAATTTCAGGAAGCATATTCAAGGTGAGTCAGTAAAAGTAAACGGAACTTTCTAACTCATCCAGCTTGCCTTTTTTTACGCTGGATAATATCGAGGATTTAATTCATTTTTTAGCCGTCGAAGAAGTGCAGATGACTTTCTTGAGGACGCTCTTCACAAACTCAGATGGTACTGACAACCGGCCTTCTTCTCGCTCTGTGTTTCTAAGAAAGCTCCGTGCATATATCCGAGACTCCATTCGAGTAAGCAAAAATCCTACTGAATGCTGAAAAGAAATAACTTGCATGCTGAATTTGCTTACAGCCTGGCGCTGTTGCATTGCAGCATCCTCTAAATCGGGCACTCTGCGCCTTCTTCAGAATGCTGAAGATGACTGCACTTTTGTACAGAGAAGAAATCGAGCCGAATGGTGAATTTGCTCTACCTGAAATGCCGATGACCACTTTCTTCGACATGACAATTGATTACCAGGATTCAGATAGATTGGGCGGAGTTGCAAACTACCTTTACAAGACTTACCATGCTGAGGTCTCCGCCGCTCTTAATGTGCCCGATTACACAGTGGGAAACCGTAGTCTACCACAGGATACGCCAATGCCTAGCTTCATCGGTCTGCGGGAGTTGGCGGCTGGATTGCGTAACTAAATATAACAGAAGGATTTTTATTCATGATTTTAATATTGTTGATGTGATCTTTAGTCCCATTTGCTGCAATTTCTTCTCCAAGTGTCACAATTACTGCTGAAGAGGGTCAAAGTGGAACTACCGGCTTCTCAGTTTCTAGAGGAAGTCTTCCTTTGGGTGAGGCAGATGATACTGGAACTGATATGGCCACAGCGGCCACCTCTACTACAATCCATACAGCGTCGGTTGCTGTGGGAATCTCCGCTTCCCCTTCTTCTCCATTACCAGCCACAAGTCGTGATGTCACCTTTTCCCTTGTTATAGAGGACGAACCACTGGGAGGAGCTGATACACCTCCAATGGGTGTTATTCATCCTCCCACAGCTGCAGCCTTTCCAAATGTTAGTCACACCGAGAATGTGCCAAATCTCCGAGCTGCCAGTGCTACGAGCTCTGCAGAAGATATGGCAGGTGCTGCACCTAGGTTGAACGCCTTGATTGCTGGAACAGCTAGGTTAGATTTTGAATTACATTGGATAAACCACACGTTAACTTTAAATTTTCTGACAGTCTGACCAGAGCACATTAGACACCACTATTATTTTTATATTTCCCTAGCTGGAACGGCTTACAAATCAAACTCATACCTTGGTATTCATGGCCCGCCTAATCTACATTTGACTCCCGAATTTCATCCAAATCCATTTATCCTTACAGAATCTGTAGCCGGCTGCTCAAAAATGACTGACTGGGTGAAATAAGACACCCCAGGCAACTCATCAGCTTCTTCCTACAGTTAGGAATCAGTGTGTCTAGTAATTGCCCTGCCCTGGGAATTGTCTTTGCGCTCCGGGTCGCACCTAGGGTTAACCAGCTTCATAGCCCAAACTTTCAGGTTCGTCCATTTAACAAAGTCCATGGGAAAACGGGGTTCCCCGGCTTACAGGGTTATTACAGCCGACAGGCCAGGTAGATTAAGATGGGCCATGATAGCAGCGTATTAGTTTGCGTTGTAACCCCTTCGAACTATGTAAACAAAAAAAAATTGGTGTCTGGTTTTATTGGTTTTTTTCCTGCAGTGGGACTGGTATCATGGTCCCAGTCTTTGATTTGCCGAGAAACGCAGCAATACGAGTCTTACCCGGAGGACTCATTGGATTTTCTACTTTTGAAAGAGTGGGTGTTCGTCCGAACAATCCTGCAGCTATGCTAGTCAGTAGAGACTCGGGCGTCATGGATCCGCGGACGAGCCTACGGGAACTAATGGATGACTGCGTCATGATTATTTCGTGTGGTGTTAAGAAGCAGTCTGAAAAGGTAAAAAGTTAAAATCATTACCGTTGTGTTTTGTTTAAAGTGGAGTCGTTTTGCTAGATTGTTACACTCAGGCGAAATACGGAAGAATACGTGAAGGTTGTTCTACGGACAAAGGCTGAATTGAGTCGAGAAGGACTGAGTGAAGCGGAGAAGGTGGAGCTTGAGAAATCAATGGAAGTTTTTACGAAGAAATTGGAAGAACAGTCGCGGTATATAACATGGGTCGAAAGTGGACTTTTCACGCATGAGCGTCAACGCCTTTCCTTTGAGCTTCTGAAAGTAGTACTGAAAACCCTGAAAACAGCATCAGCAGAAGGAGCTCTCTTTGCATTCGTCCCAGAATTCTATGTCACTGCTCTGATCCATTTGACTTGGATGATTCTCAAGCAGTTTCATCCAACTGTTCCTTTCACTGATCTTCCTGGTAAGCTTAAATTTATTCACTTCTAAATAGTACGGAGATTTCTTTAGGAATTTATTGCAGATGTGCACGAGGTACTGGGTGGCGTGGCTGAATTTGTGGCAACGCATTTCAATGACAGTCGTATCGTGACGGCAGATACGAAGGATACTCTCATCCAGGCCCTTAGCAGTTTTATCTGCGACGAAGAAATGCTCAGCTGCTTGGAGAGAATCCCTCGAGAGGCCTCAAGAAAGAGCATGGTCAAGTCTCTTTTACGTCCATACGAAAACAGGGCGTGGGCTCAGAACAACTGGATGCTCCTTCGAATTTGGCAGGGAAGTGGATTCGCCTTTCGATACCCGAACACCGCTCAGGCTCGAAAAGCCTTTCGGTCTAAACCCACTCACGAAGAATTCGGAGTAGCAACTAATCTGCGTAAGAATTTTTCTCCCTAAAATTTCTGTAACCAAATAATGAAATTTGCAATTTCCTGTCGTGGGATTTTTTAGCTCCCCGGCCTTCTCCTGAGTTTCAACGCCTCATCGCTACAGTCCTCACAGAAAATCCGAAATTGGCGTCCAATTTCATTCACTCCCTTTTGAATCAGCTTAACTGGTCCTTCTCGGAATTTATTGGGCTTCTGCAAGAGGTAAATAAGAATCCCTTCTTGGTTGTCTTTGTTTCTAACAGATTTTTGGTTGCACTCTTTTTTAGATTCATACAGGAGCCAATCGTAATGAACGAGCTTACATGGAATCCCGGCAGCTAAAGATCTGCTGTACCTGCCATGAGCTTACACAAGCACTTCTTAGAGTACTTGAGATGGTCATCCAGCAAAGTCCTCAAGCCCTCACTGATTACAATCGAGAATCAACTGAAGCACTACTCAACCGACTCTGTGTGGTATGGACTTGGAATGGAATTTTTGGATTTCCAAATACTTCATGGCTCATGCATGGTTTTTTTTCAGCTTCTGAGTCAGATCCTGAACAGAATCGGCTCAACTTCTGGAACATTTGCTCAAGTCATTGAATTGGGGGTTTCGGGAATTGAAAATATTTCTTACTTCCCTATCCTTTCTTCTGTGGCTGGTATCATTGTTGCTCTCATAGAAAATGAATTAGATGTGACTGACAGTAAGTTATCGATATCAAATTAATCCTTTAGCTTTATTTCAATTCCAGCTTTTCACTTCTGATTCACTAGTCGCCAACCTGGTTGCCACCAAAGCAATCCTCCGTGAACCAAGTTTTCAAGTATCATCACTAAACTTCTTAGTTGGGAAAAACATACCGGAGAATACACCCCCTGTCCTCAAATTCTCACTGCGAAACTGTAAGCTCTGAATTTTTCTCAGGGTAATTTAATCATTGATTACGAATAACACGTTTCAGACGTTGCTGATGATGACGTGACGGAAGAAGAGCTTGAGCGTCTTGACAGAGTGATGAAACATCTTGCAGAATGGTCACAGCGGCTTGACGCGGACAATGAATCTATTTCAGACGATCTGGTCTGTACCATTTGCTACGCCTATGAAAAATCAGTCACAATTAAACCCTGCAATCATCGTTCGTGCCGGTAAGTCCATTTTTTGGCAGCAAAGGTCGGTAAGCTGAATAAAAGCTGGTTGTGCAGCCTATTAGGTATTTAGCAGGATAAAGTGGCAACATTCTTTCTGTCGAAGAAATAGCAAAGAACGCTTCAAAATTTATTTACAATTACCCAAAAAATAAGCTACACAAGTTAGTAAAGCTAAACAAGTGCCGTGAACGCATTTTCAAGAACGTAACTTTTTTTATGGATTCATAAGCTTTATTGATTCACAAGGCTCTCTTTGGAGCGTGAACGAAAATAACCTTGAACTTAAGTTCAGAGGTTTCCACAAGCATCGCTTTATTTTTCGCTAGCTTCAATTGCTTGGCGGATTTCGGGTGCCATTTAGCAACGTCGCTGTCGATTAAATGGCCTATTATGTTAGGCTAGATTTAAGTGGGCTTTGATTTAGCTTACCGATCCTCGTTGTTTTGGGGCTGTGACTGACTGTTTTCTAAACGTAAATTTTTTTAAAGGGCCTGCATTTTGCATCACCTGATGAACCGTGGAGAATGCTTCTTCTGCAAAGGTCCCATTCAAAAAGTCATCGCTGACGATGGGACAGTTATTCATGACATAGCCTTGGTTGCACAGAATGATTCCGAGAGCGAGTCTTCAGCACAGTTGAATACCAACCTGCAAGATTAACCGCAGCCAAAGAAAAACTCAAAAATTCTCAACTTGATTGCTTCAAGGTTAGAATTAAAATCTGAGTAAATTTGACGACCACCTTGAAATACTTTTTTGAATTTTCCAATTTTACTTTTTTTTCATTTAAATTCTTTATTTAATCTTCAGCTTCAGGAATTAAGTGCTGAGACCGGGCGTACAGCAACATCGTTTGCTCAGTAGGTGCAGTTTTAGCTTGTACAGCTTCGCCAACTGCAGTTTCTGGGACTTCATCTGCAAAAACGTTACGAAAATAGCCAGGGGATTCTCGTTTGATTGCAGTAATGATACGCTGGCCGCTTTTAATTTGAAGCTGGAAAAAGGTTAAAAAAGTTAGCGGATTTCACTTTGAAGAGGAATTTTTGCTTACAGCTTTGACTACTTCCCGACGAGCTTGGAAGCGTCTGCGCTCTTCCTCCACCCTGTGCTTGATTCCAATAGGTAGTCTTCGAGCTTCTCGAGTTTGCTCGCTCGTGGTTAAGCATTTTCCAGTGTTAAGTCCTTCTTCGGCAGCTACAGATTTTGTCGGTGTGCATGGTGGGGCTGCTCCACCACATACTAGGCAGGACGGAAATAGAAATGTTAATCAAGAGCTTGGGTTCGCCCAATGTACACAACAGGAAAATTTCATTTTCACCTTCGTAGGGTGGAAAAGACTCAACTGGTTTGGGGTACTGTCCTTCTTTGATCAGATTTTTGTACATTGGGTTGGAATCAATAAAATTCCAGAAAGCCCTGCACTTGAGCCGGATGTCATCGATGCAGGAATTGCCGGCTGAGAGGGAAGTGTCATGGAATGAGACCATGTACCGTTGCGGAGCACAACACCCCTCAGTCCCGGCGTCATCTCCTATGACCTCTTCCTCGCACTGTTCTTCTGAATCTTGGGGAATTTGCTCTGGATCTTCCTTCTGGACTTCAAAATCTTCTCCTTCATTTTCAATGTAGTAAGTTTTCATTTTAATTGAGGCTGAGAAAAGCTTCCAAAAATTTGCCTTTTTTAAAATAATTATAATTCATTAAACCAAATTAATTATTTTCCGTTTGTTTATTTTCATTTCAGGATCATGGCAAGCGACGTGGGCTGATTGGCCTGGAAACTGGATCCTAAAGAGTCCAGGGATTGGGAAATAATTTTCTGTACATGTACAA
>JABASM010001049.1:0-16767 GCA_019776545.1 Brachystomella parvula | reverse complement strand
TTTTTTTTTCTAATTCTGGCGGAGTTTTGGACTGCCGAAGTGTGGAATTCGAAGTTGGGAGGCGGACTGTGGACTGCCGAAATGCGGAACGCTAGGTTCGGGGTTGGACTGAGGATGAGGAGTGATGATGCACTGTGGAGTGGAATGTTGTAAAACAGAACGGGCTAGCCAGGACGGAGACGCTGCAATTGGTTAGGAAATAAGGATGGATCCCACCGTCACCGTGGACAAAGCACCGTGCCGTGGGAGACAAAAATAAACTCTAGTTACAGGAATCAAATCCATTTCTCTTCTCCTTGCGTCTAATAAACAATTAAATAAATTAGGGACCTTTCGATTGAAGGCTTTTTTAGTAAATTGGCCTAAGAATTTGGCTCAAGAGGCCATAGCATAGGGTTTTTTGGTTTACCCAAAAAATACCCCCAAAACCCTATGGCCTCTTGAGCCAAATTCTTAGGCCGATTTAAAAAAGCCTTCAATCGAAAGGTCCCTAATATTGGGTTGATTTCAAATCGCGTTTCGCGCTTAATGTTTTGAAGGTGGACTGTAGACTGTTTGGACTTCGGAGTTGTTGGACTGTGGAATGCATGGAGAGTGTGGACTGAAGGACGGCGGAATGCGTGGTAAACGGACTGTAATGCGGGGCGCGAGGGTGGACTGCGGAGTGCGCGGATTTGTGCGGATGATTGGCTGAGAAATGAAAATATATAATTGCCCGACGAGCGCAACGAGTCAACCAAACAAACTATACGCACGCTGCACTGAGAGGTTAGGAACAACACGAATCCATTGGATATCTACTCAGTAATTTTAATGAATTTTAATCAAGGTGACCACCATGGTTCCGTGATTTTCAGGCTATACACGAAAAAATAAACTTGGACTAAACAAGTTTTTGGAAACGACCAAGTGCAGTGCACACGGTTTCCTTTCGATTTCGGAAAACTGCAGAAGACCCTCATTTGCCCATACTCAACTTGGCTGTGCTGTGTGGTAAGGTTGAGTAGTTTTTCTCAGTCTCAACCCAAATAATTATTGTTGACTCTTGAATTTGGATTTTGTAATGTGTTTTGGTTAGTTATCAGCTGTGAAATTTGACTGATTATAAAAAGCTGAATAAGCGAAGTTGCCAATCTACTGTTCAATCGTTCGACTCAAAAGGTGAATAAACCTTTTTCAGTATTTCAACCTCTGGCTCGGTTAGCTTAATTCGCCTGCCTGATCAAGGCATAAATTTTTGCGGAGGTGAGTCATCCTCGAATGTTCTCAGTATCTGATTGGTCCTTGTTCTTGTACCCTGTTTCTTATGATGTAAGTTTCTTATGCCGTATTTTTTAGAGGTTTGTGGAAGGCATAGAATGACCACAATGTCAGGAATCCTGGATACCTTGAAATGTGGCGAATGTTTGGAAGCAGGGGAGCGAAGAAATAGTGTCGCATCTGTCGTCGCTGGAGTTTTGGTGAGACAATCCGTCTGTTGTGTAGGACATTAGGAAGGAAATAATGTTGGTCCTGTATTGTAGTTCTTCAGTGGTTGGTGGATAATCATAGACATCGCAGCTTTGGCACCACCAAACTTCAAAAATGCATACTACTTGTGCGGAGTGTTTGGTACCATCGCCTTATTCATGATTAACGTAATTTCGAACGCTCAGCTTAGGGGCGACGCGTACACTGAAGGGTGTATGGGTATGATTAATATCAGCGTTACAAGATCCACCCACCTCTGTTAATATTCTAATAGTTCTGCAAAAATTTTAGGACCTCGTGGGGCAAGAATGTGGCTCTTCATTGGATTTGTCATGGGATTTGCTTCTCTGATCGCATCGGGATGGATCCTGTTTGCCAGTTACGTCATTTCACAACAGCGTACGCTTGGCTTTTTGCTTAAACCTTTTCCTCGTAGTAGATTCCAAACACATGCTCCTCTGCTAGAACAGTGCTACGATTTGCTACTATTCTTTGGGCTTGTTGGTAAACTCAGCCTCAGTTGTTTTACTTCCTTCCCTCCGATAGTTAGATGCTGTTAACATCGCAATATTACAAAACATTTTCTGCATTGATAATTTTAAATTGTCGACCTGGAAGCTAAAACATTTCCCTTTCTTTATTTATCATTAGGTAATATTGGATCCTGGCCGGGAGTAGCTCTTTTGCTACAAAATCTCTGCATTTTTTTCAGCTCGCTCATTTACAAGTTCGGACGTTCTGAAGACTTATGGGGGTAGTCTCATCGTTAGCAACTTGGGAATTGATGTCCCATTAATTTGCAGTCCCACCACTCATCAACTACTATCCTGTCTGTTTATCTTTCTACACAAATTGTCCGAAAAATTAAATTCGAATAATTTCTACCATAGCTTCCTGGCAGCGTGTAAGTGATTTGTTTACTAAAAGATTAATTTATTGGGAAATTGTTTAATGTACTACAGCTAAACAGGTATGTTAGCTTCGAGACCAGTTTGCCGTGAGCCGTGTGTTATTTCCCCGGGTACATGCCGCCGGGAATTGAATCGATCGGTGTGAATACTTCGTAATCAGCCACTCTAAAGTTGTAAGATGGGGTGAGGACTGGGGCTTCACATTCCAGCCCTCCAACTTCTTCACTTTCGTAGGAGTGGGCGAGATTCGAGTAGGACTCGCTGTTAGTATTGCAATTACACGATATTGCAAGATCCGCCCCGGCTCCAAATATTGGTCCACTGCTGTTGATACAAGAGCAAAAATTTTATTAGAGGTGTAGGACCGAACTTGGGCTTAATCGGCGGCCAGAATTATCTACCAAAGAGTGAATCCACGACAGGTTTTCCCAAACTTACTTGGAATCATGGCATAGCGCAAATCGTTTCTTCACGACATTGAACTTAATCGGCTGTGGCCGGGCGCTAGATGAGCTGTTTCCATCATAGCAGAAGAGGAATGCACGATTAGAAGGCACATAACGTGGGGTCTTCGATTTTGTCCATGGCACGTCAGAATACCCACCGCAGATCCACTTTGTCTGGAAAGAAAAATTAGGTAGAACATAAGAACCGCAGAGTTTTTGGAAAAGGGATCAATCTAACAATAGTCATTGGGGCCCATACTTACTGGGCCCCAGTAAGTCAGTATTTCTAATGACAGAACTTCTGCCACAGAAGCAATCGGCAGTTTACAAAGTTTGCATTTTGAAGAACGTTTTTTTTTTCAAATCGGCTTTTTTAGTGAAGCCGTTCGACCTGCGCATGACGTCTTCTCTCAAAAAAGCTGTTTGTTTCCGGAGTCGCTAAAAATCCGACTTCTCGACTTTCTCTTTTAGCAGTCGGTAAGCGACTATGACACGACTGTCTTCATCTGCTTATAGCTTGACATACCTGAACTGACATGGCTACCCGACATGACTTTAGAATATTAAAAAATTTTTCAAAAGTTTTTGAAATTCATTCGAATTTTCAGATTTTCAAAACTCTCTCATCTGTTGAAATTTTCTTTTTTTGACTCCCGAAATTCTTTTGAATTTTAAACATTTTCTCCTAATTTTAAAATTGCCAAAAGTTTTTCGGGAGTTCTACTGAATTCTCAAAGTTTTTCAAAAAGCGGTACACTCAAAATAAATGGTTTTGAACTTTTCGCTCAAAACGGTTTGAGCGGGTTTGGGTCGAAAGTCGAATAGTTCCCCATTTCCAATGGATGCCATTTTTGCAATTGGGCTGTAACTTTTGCAATTCTGACATTTCCAATGAATTTTCCATTAGGCCTTTCTGCACGACGTGATTTTGGGTTGAAAATGTTTAGCTTGGAAAGTTGCTTACATTTTGTATGAGTACAACGACATAAGTAGGCGAAACGCCATCACAGTGCTTATGAAAGGCTTCTGCAGAGAATCCATGGACACTTGCTCTGTAGACACACCGCCAATGCTGCTTGCTTGCGCCACCATACCACTCGTTAAGCTTCCGAGCAAGATATATTTGTTCATTTTGAATGATTGTGGAGGACTGGAAGAGGCGGGGCGTGTGGCGAGGGTTGAGGCGTGGGTCTGCCTCCCCAAACTGATTCGGAAGAGCTGCAAATCTGTAACGCTGGAGAAATATAAAAGTGATAGTAGAGTCAAAACGTTTTCAAAACTTTTGAATCATTCCAATAATGAAAATTCCATACCTCTAATGATAGGGCCATTGGCACACACCCAGTGGGCTCGATCTCCTCTGCAAAAATCCTTGAATCTAAGAAAGAAATCATTTATTAAATGTTGGATACATCATTTAAACCACTTCAGTACCAATGAGCAGAAGGCGGACGTGGGAAATGACTGGTGAAAGAAACTTGGCCACGTTGAGTCTCTCTTCTTCGGACCATCGACTAACATGGCTTCCAACGTCAGACTGAAACTGAGCCCACCGTAAAACAAATCTCCAAACTTCTTCCTCTTCAAGGCAAAGCTGAAATTCGGAACCAGGAATCATCATGACTAGCCTATGGAATTGGAAATTCATTTTTCATTCTAACTTGATCCGAGGAAATAATTTCGATGAGGGTCTCAGTCGGTAAAGATAAGCAGCGTGTAGTTTGTAGGCAGTCTGTTGGATTTTCTCCGATGTACGAAACACAGCGATCGATGAGTCGCTGGAGACCCTTTCCACAGTGTCGCTGCTTTTTCTTGGCAGCGAGTGCAGAATCAAGGAGTGAACAAGCAGTAGAAGGCTCCATGCTCCCACAAATTAAATCCTCACAGGTAAGCTCAAGGTCATCCATCCCAAACTTANGTGAACAAGCAGTAGAAGGCTCCATGCTCCCACAAATTAAATCCTCACAGGTAAGCTCAAGGTCATCCATCCCAAACTTACTGGCAATGCATAAAAGCTCAAAGACGCTGGATTCATCAACTGAGAGCTATGCAGAAATTAATTCATTATAATTTCCTTAAGCTAAAAAATTAATATAACCTTCCCGGTATACAGGTACACAAGAAATGTACGAAAAAGCTCAGGATTGAGATCAGGGTGTCTCATGCTCATGGTTTTTTGATCTCCACGGTAGGATTTGCATCTACAAATTCATAATGAGTCAACAATCCAAAGATTTTTTTTTTTCGAAAAAAAGGGTCTCACCGACACTGAAGTAAAAATGTGTGGCAACGAACTGGAACTTCCGTTGGGCCGATATAAAAAATTGCGTCTGCAGATGATCCAGCATCAGCAGCGTCGGTGAGCAGATTTTCCAAATCTGAGAGTAGCCGAGGGACACCTTTGTCAGAAATAAAATTCTGGGTTCCCATTCTTCAGTTTCTTATTAATTACAGAAAAAATCAATATAAATTTAAAGGTTTCAGGTTGACTTTCTTTTGGCATTTGATTTGGAATCAAATGATTTCAAGGTACAGGTGTTATAGTAGAGGAGTGCCTGGGGCCTAGGGCAGACGCCGAGTATATTTTCTTGGAATTTCCAAAAAGGAATCCCTTGCCTATTATTCATTAGTATCGCTCAAGGCAAATCTGCCCTTTTTCATCCTTAACTTCTCCAGAATATTTGGGATCAATGATTACATCTCTTAAAACCTCCAGTGAAGCCTAAAAGTTTAAAAAGATTTTATAGCAGCTCTGCTCCTTTTATTCTTTAAGAAAATCAAGAAGTTTACTCAGAATTTATTTTATGGTTAAAACATGGCTGAAAGAACTTTTTTCACAAGTCGTTTTACCACAGCATCTATTTATTGGAACGTGTCTTTCCATTAAAGCGTGGGAATAAAACTACCAGTAGTTATTTTTGGAGAGATCTCTGAATCAGACTTACTTCAGTTGAAATGTAGCCGGAAATAACGCAATTTTTTCGGTAGGAGGGAGACCGAGTTGAACATCTTTTACTCATAGACAACCCGAAGCGTGTCAGTTGCAGTAGTGCACAGTCTTGTTTTCATATCAAATCTCTCAAAGAGTGTATCTTATTAATTTAGCCTTGAGTAAACTCATTAGGACTCATCATTTTTCATCCTCACTCAAGAGCAATTTCTAAAAAATTCTTAAAATTAAGGTCTAATTGAATATATAAAACTTTTGGAAAGTGGTCTTTCCGTAGGCTGACTCAATGGTGATGGTGAAGCTTTACTTCTAAAAATGGAAGTATTCAGAAAGCCGAGGTGAAAGTTGCTCCTGCTTACCTCCATCATCACCCAAAACTTTTTTATTGAGTTGACTTCATCTTGTGAACGCTTTCAACAATGAAAGATCCATTCCTCATTTCTGTTCTCTGTTACTGTGAGTGGTTGCGGTTCTGTGACGGGTCCCCATCATCACTCAGCAACATAAAACTCGGAAGTGCCAGTGACTCGAATTTAGGTCACCAGGCTCACCCACCAAGTTTAGGAAAATCCTGCTCTGGAAAGTCAACGGATGACTGTTTTTTTAAACTAGATCACTTGCTTTCTCACCATGAGGTTTATTTCAGTTGTCAAAATAATGAATGTGTCTGCGAATCCCCCATGCCTAGTGGCAGAAACCAGGAAGCGTCTACATGGGATTTAACTTGGGCTTCCAAAAATTCGGCTTGTAAAATCCAGGAATACGGACCCTGTGGTGAAGCTAACAATCTTCAAATTGAGTGCCATGAAGGCTTTCTCTGCGTTGGGAGTAGGTGCCGAAATCCTAGGAAACTTGGGCGTTCCTCCCTCGGCTCCAAGTGCTACGACACCGTGGACTGTGTTTCCGGATTTGAGTGCAGAGTGAATGACACGCTAAAGTATTGGAGCAATTTTCCGAAGTCCGGTCCAGAAAAAATCTGTATGGCGCTTCAACCATTTTCGCCTACGAAAGTGACGCCGCTGAGGGTAACTCCATACAACTCCACAGTAGCGTCTATCCCAGGAAACACAGTTAAACGGACAGAGGAGCCAGAGGTGACTCCAGCGCGTGCTTCAATCCGAAAAGACGAAGTAGCTAATGTACTAGACATTAAAATCAGGCCTACAGCTCCCAGCGATGTACCTCACCCCCCAGTTTATCCGAGCTTCAACAACAAGCCTGCCCTGAACGAAACCTGGCGAGCTCCTCCAAAATCTTCTCAACGCGATTATCCTACCCACAATTTATTCATTAGAAAAGTACCAACGAATTCCCAATCAATTTCATCCACCTCATCAGAGGTACAAGTATTTCTGTTCTTCCTTGTCGCAAGTATTGGGCTATAAAAATATTCCAGTTCTCAATTTCCTCTTTACTTTTTTTTAAATTTAGAGTATAATAACCATTGTTTCTTATTTTTCTTCTTTTACAAGTTTTGATTCAAAGAACAGCAACGCTAATAATAATTTTACAACACTCACAATTTTTTTAAGTTCAAAAGTTCAACCTTTAGAAAAAAAAATTGCGAAAATAAATAAGAGTAAGAGTAAAATGGCAATAATAATTCTACTGGAATAATGAGCTTTAAATTATTAGTTATGACATTTAAAACTTAACACAGGTTTGTTCTGTTTTTTTCTTTGGCTTAGGAAATCCGGTATAACGGACTTTTATACAGATCACATATAAATTAAATTGATTATTAATTACACCGGTCTTTTTGTAATGTAATAAGTCTAGCTCACAAACTCTAATACATTTTACATTCTACGAAATACGGTTTCATAAAGAAATGAAGATTAATTAAAGTTAACATGGGTATTTAACTTACTTAAAAACACGCCTACATAGTTTTAATTCTTAAATTGATGATTTTTTCTTGGTAGAAACTTAAACACTTTCAGAAGCATCGTATACGATTTTTTGGTAAGATTAAGTTATTCCTTCAAAACTTGCTGTTTTTTAAGATAGTAATTGGAAACAACGGGCTGTGGTATTTAACCTACTTAACAACAATTTTTGGAATGCAGCGAACTTACGAACATGATATGTAGAAACTAAAGTAAGTCTTTGGGATCAATAAAAAATTAAAACAAAGCCAGGTAACAAAAGCGATTTGGTTTTATGGGCAGAGCATATTCCAAGAATTCAAAAAAATCAAGGAAATTCACAAAAGAACTAGTTTGAGTTCTTAAAATTCTGGATTTTAGTTATACTTTGATGAGTCAGTCTGGACAATTGGAAATTCAGGATGCTGTAGAGTACCAATTGGAAGTTTTAAGTGCATCTCCGTATGGATTTCCCTTCCCAGTTGGATGATAGAGGTGGAATCCTGTGTGTGGGGGTGGGTAGAACTGGGACTGGCTATGTTCAGCTAAGGGATACTGGGAGTCGAGCCCAGCGTGTGGATGGTAACCGTAGACTTGTGGTTTGAGAGGTAACGGCTGTGCAGGACCATCGAGATAGGACTGCGGGGGTCGAAAGGAGGTTGAAGAAGAGATTCCAGGGTCACCATAGGTGCTTGGGTCGGAGGAGGAAGCATAAGAAGGTTTGTCTCGAGGTGAGACGGAAGCGGGTGGGGTCATTGCAGGCTGGTAATCATAGCTCGAAACGGAGGAGTAAGGAACTAAGGAAGCAAAGTCTGAGGTATTTGATTTCTGATGAGCTGCATGATGAGAACTGAGCATAAATTGTGCATCGCTGTAGTTGTCAGACACAGGGGGTGTGGGTAGAGCTGATTGTACAGTGCTCATGTCTGGATAATAGGAACTTGCCCCTCGCGCAGCTGCCAGGGCCTAAACAGAAAAAATTCGTAGTAAAATGCTATGCCGTTAATTCATAAGTTATTTTTTGGTAAATCCACGAACCTGTACGTTGGCCCGAATCACGCTCTCCCTCGACGCACAAAGTTGACGGAGAAGGGCGGAGACTGGCAAGCCAGTCGATGACTGGGGCCCAGTACCCACCCACTGAATTGCAGAGCCGGTTCGTGACCCTGGTGGCTGCCGTAACAACGAATCTGCACTGAAGTCGATTCCAGATGACACGATCGGGTTATCCACGTCTCGGCCTGGCAAATGTTTCGACATGACTTGCTCTAAGTCCTTTACGGAAGATCCGCTCTGAAAATTATAAAGAATTTATGAGTTTCCTGCCATGCTGTCATATTCCGTAGATGCTTTGTAGGCTTACAGGCCCTTCCCAGAGTCCATGATTGTGATTTTTTCTCCAGCGCGTTGATTCTGAATGATTCTCTGACTCGATATTATTAGAATGATGATGGGGACTAGCACTTGCCCCACCTTCAGAACTCAGTCCACTTCCTCCAATAGGCATAGACCCATTTTGAGAGGATGGAATGCTCCCATCCATTACATCATTTTGCACTATATGCCGTTTGGAGCAGGGAGTGTGCTGGTGGTTGTGGAGATTGCTATGCGCAAGATTGGAATCAGGAATGAGGTCATCCCCATTTGTAGCCGGAGACTTGACAGCTCCCCTGTCAATCTTTCGCTTTCGACCTTTGGTAATTTTGGCAGGTGGTGGGACTGTAATTGCAAACGGCTCGGCGTCTGCAGAGCGAACTGAGTGCGGAGTTCCAACATCACGGTGATCTGGTGTTGATGATGAAGTCGGCCTCAGTGGCTGTGACTCTAGGATCTGAATTTAAAAAAAAACAGTTAAAACCTATTTTGCATCCATTTATTAACCAAAATCAGAAGTCATTCACTTTACCTGAACGTGCTCGTCGGAAAGACGGGCGTTGGAAGTTGTCGACCTTTGAGATAAATTTGCTCTCCGATCCCGTCCGGCACAGCTTTCCCTATGATCTGGTGACCTTCCTGATCCTGCTCCCGTACCTGGTGTTGCACTCGGTGAACGCGATGAATCTGTAAGTCGTCCTGCTGACCCATCACGACCTCGTCCACTACCATCTACGGCAAGAAAAAAAAAATAGTTTCAGTTCAGCACCGCATGAGCTACGTGATCGTCTTCGGATGAATACAAAAGAGTGCCTCGGTTCTACGGTGGGGTAAAGTAAACCACTGCCAGTAGTCACGCCTCTATTCATAAAACTTTTTGTCCCTGCTCGTAATTTGTATTCCTAATGCCAGCGCTAGGAATTTGTTATCATGCACCTCAGGACCGTCCGTTCCTCATATAAAACTCGTAACCTTGAAAAGTTTACCTGCAGAATTCTGATCAGGAGACTTCCTGTCACGCTCGTCCACAACTTCCGTTTTAACCGTTGGTAAACACTCCTGCTCCAATTGGCAGCAGTCCATGACGACGTGGGAGTACTCACGACCACTGAAAACAAGAGATTCAAAGCTAGGTTAAGAATTTTTGCATTTTTCTTCACCTGAACTAAAACGAAACTTACCTAATGACATAGTTGACACAGATAATACTCTGCTCATCTGCATTTTTCGTATTTGAAATAATTGTAGCACATGACTGAATCCAGGTATATCCCCCATTCTTGTTCATCATTCGATAATACTGACTCATGACCTGACCTTTTGCGAGTACTGAAAAGAAGAAAAAAAGTGTAATTGATAATTTCTCTAGCTTCTGTTCATGAATCATGAGAATTCAATTAATGGTAAGTTAATCTTTTGCTACTGGTTCGAGGCTTAATTGCGGGTTAGGAAACAAGATAGAAATAATTGGACGTTTGAAAAGCCTCCTTCTTACTAACTAAAAAATTCAATGGCTAATCAGCTTATAGACTTACAATCAACATGGCATTTTCTCAGTTTATTCACGTCCTCGGCGTGGCAGAGTGCATACAAATTCTTTCCTGTTAATTCCTCAGCTGAGTAGTCCAGTAATTCAGACACCCTGCACGGAAGAGACATTGTAATTTAGAATATAGGTGAGAATAAAAGTTATATGAAACTTATACTTTAGATAATCGGCATAAAAATTTTCACACTTCAATTGGAATACTCCTTAACAAAAATTTAGGAGGGAGAAAGCAGAAAAGATGCGGAGAAAGTTGACGCTCCTCACTCATTCAGCAGAAGGAGAGGCTTCTTGAGAAACCAAAAGCATGAAAAAATGATGGCTTATAAAAAGGGGAACTTTGGCAGTCATACTAGTCATTAAACACGGATGAAAAAAAAAACACTTGTTGATGACAGCCTAGACTCCAAAATTGGGATGCAAATAATAATCCTAAACTAATCTCGGATTGCAACTGAAAGAAGGTATCCACGTTGTCCTGCTGGGTATTCCCACAAAAATTATTTTGATTATTGTGCGGCAAAGAGAGTCAAAAGCATTGATATAACCTGGGGTCACTGATTTTAGCAATTTGATCTTCATTATAGGTCCACCTAGGTGTAGTTTCAAATTCCTAAGATCCACACCCCCTCCAACTAGAACTTTAAACACCGGTTTGTAAACAAATCAAAAGTAGATTATAAACCAAGTGTATAATCCAGGATATTCTTTTCTTCCGTTCCACTTAGCTTTAATCCTGTGTTAATTCCTAAGCATATAATTTTTAAGCCTACTCCTTCCCTCTATTTAGTTTAAAAATTTCCTTGATTTCCATCAGCTGAATCAAGTTTTTGGAAAGTCAATTAGATCAGATAGGCGTTGAAGGCTACAATTTGTAACTCGAAGCCCATGGGATGATCCACTCATCATTTCCACGCTTCCTACTTACTACGAGCTCATCATCAAAATTTAATTTTGCTCTTCTTGAGCCTTAGATAAGGAAGCATAGGGAGAAAGATACGTATTTTCGACCGAAAAAAAAACAACTATTGCAAGCGTTATTCTACCCCGGGAGAGTTTCGATAATTTCTTACCGTGGCTCACAATGAATCACTTTGAAATCAAAGGAGAGTCGAGTAACGAACATGTCCGTCTCCAAACGTATTTCATGCACAGAGGGTGGTGGTAGGGCAATGGCAATGGCAACCATTCCAAGGAGTGGTGGCGGTGACTTCCGGGTGTGTGAGAAGGAATACTGAGGTCGGAGTCGACATAAAACTAAAACAACCTAGAAGAAGAGTATCCCTTCGTTAGTAGAGGTTCCAATTAATTAATTAAAATAGATAAATTCCCAAAGAATCCCATTTGCATGTAAATTCAGATCTCTCGTATCTCTCTCATGATTTACCATCCTGTGCAAATAGAGATGAGAGCTAGGAATTATATACCCAGCTCCACTCCTACCGTCTCTTTAGACTGTCTTATCGCAGATCATCAGAACATCCCCTCATAACTTTAGCCCCTGTCTCGATTACAAAACTTTACGTTTTAATTGGGTTTAAATGTACCCAAGGGAGTACATTGTTTTGGTAAGATTCAAGAATCCTAAATGGCTCTCCTAATCTAGGGCAAACATTAAATGCTTTGAATTATCTAAAGCAAGTTACTATCTGAACCACAATAAATCTTTTTGCTTTTTCAGTTTTCTGCCAGGGACCTAAATTTCCAGAAACAAAAGGGTTTTTGCGCTAAGTACTGTACGGAAAACTTAAAAATTTCCAGTTGCGGCAAAATTTAGCAAATTGTGGCTGTCACTCTGAAAATTGTTTTCACCGAAGGAATGCAGGTGGATATTTTGACTCGAAGCGTCTGTCCAATGCATAAACATGCATAGAATTGGATCATGGACATGGAAACAGCTTTCAGCTCCCCGTTTCCATGTCTATGGTCCAACGCTCAGCCGCCAAAAAAATAAATTTTCGGTTCAAACTCAAAAGGCGATGAGGTTCGGACGTCTCGCGAGTAACTCTCGCGTAGCAAAATTTAATTTTAATGTTTTTAGCTTTATTTTTTTTTGTAAAAACACCAGAAATTATGAAGCATTTGGAATGAATCGGAAGTCTAGATTTTAAGTTAAGATTCATGACTTCAAAATTATTTCTTTGTGGATGCGAAACGCTTGTTTGCCTAGGTTTCAGCAGCGCTAAGCGTTCCTTTGCGCTCATTCTTGAAATATCAGCGTTTTGCACTTACCCGATAGCCTGATGACTTGAAGTGGCAGCCCCTCTTGGTTAGAGTGGACTTCATTCGGATACAAAAAGCTCGATCCATCCCTTTGTATCCCAAATTACTTGTGATTGACATTAGGGAAGAAACTGAAAAAAAGGGATAAAACAAATTGTCAATTTTCGAAACAGTGAAGTTCCAAGGAATGCGCTATGACTCAAGTGGGGCATTTATGCAAACCAGGGTCCCAGTACAAATATTCTCATGGAAATTTCACACATCTGAAAAAAAGGGATAAAACAAATTGTCAATTTTCGAAACAGTGAAGTTCCAAGGAATGCGCTATGACTCAAGTGGGGCATTTATGCAAACCAGGGTCCCAGTACAAATATTCTTATGGAAATTTCACACACATTCCTGTCATCCTTCATTATGAACTTAAAAAGGGAGCTTCAGCTGTCCATCAATCAGGCTGATTGTTATTAATTCACTTGCATTAATTAGAATGAGAAAATTCTGTCATTCTTTTCTTGGCTTCTCTATCTGCTCAGGGCAATTGTTTGCGTGTGATTGTGGAAAAGCTAAAGCTGCAAGCTTTTGAATGATTGATTCTGGGTAAAATATTATGATCTGAAATTCCTTGAACTCATTCTCATCTCTCCATTGTCTTTGAAGTTGACAGATACCCGGATCCTTATTGAAGTTTATGAGAAAGTGAGTGTCCAGCAGTGCAGTAGCAGTTGCTTCAGCCTCCTTTTCAGATTTCCTTAGAGAGTTTTTATGTGCTGGAGTCACGTCTTCCTATGGATTCTATAAGAAGACTACCCATATTTCTCCTGACATTGAGCACCCCCCAATCTTCCTTTCCTCCGACTGGGAAAACAGGGATGGAGAGGAGTCTGACTTAGTTGGCATTGTTAACACGTACTAAAACATAAGATATGACCCGTCTCAAAATAATTCGAATCAGGAAAAATGACAGGTCCTCCTTCTTCCCTTTACTTCTTCACTTTCACCAAAACCTTTCTCCCTCCAGTCCAGAATTTTTCTCCGCTTAAGGTCTAATTTGGATTGGATTTCAGCTTAAAGGAGGAGAAGATGAAGGTGAACCTGGGGAGAAGCTCTAAAGAGTCACACTGTGCATATCAAGTAGGAGACAAAAAGAGTCTAAGAATTTTCAGCCCCCCAACTTTCACCATATTCTACATCAAAGAGCTCAAGAACTTTATTTAAAAACCAAAATTCTAATTAAAGAGTGTAAAACTCATTTTCAGACTTAATTTTCCAACCTCCGAAATTCTTAATTAAGGAATGGAAATGGAAAATTAGCTGTGGAGGAAATCTCGGGTTTAACTAATTCCCAACAAAACGGAATTCCAAAATTCCCTTAACCAGCGAAACAAAAAAAAATTGCTCACCATCAGGATTATTTGTAGCAGAATTTGAGGATCCGTCATCTGAACCCGAAGGAGAAGGAACATTAGCACCAGGTCCATGAGCCAATCCGAGGCCAAGCTGCTCAGCCAATTCAGCGTGGTCACTCTGATGGATGTAATCAAATACGCTACTTCCCGTCATTTCAACCTTTATTACAAAAAGAAAAAAAAACTCATGTGAATTCATTGGCTGGATTAAAGGAAGAGAGGGAGAGATCCTTAAAAGCCTCGTAAAATGAGAGACTCCTTAAAGACTTGAATGATCTGAAGATGGGAAGTTTGAGGGAGTCATTTAAGGATGAAAATCTCATCAAGGAGTTTATATAAGTAGAGAGTAGAGCTTCCTAATTATCCTGTCTGTCGAGGACTCACCTGTGATAATCCCAAGTAGATGGAAACTGTCTCAGAAATGTAGAGAAACCGTCCATCTGCTGCCAATGAAAACGCAAATCCATCCAAAGACTGTAATTTAGGTAAAGAGAACTTGTCATCACATCATCATCTTCCCAAATAAAATCCCTGAAGAGGTAGGCGAGTACTACTACCAAAAATATTTTTTAATTGATAATTACAGATTAACTTAATGGGGAGCAAGCATATGAGCGGTGGCCTGTCACGCCCTCGAAGTTATAATTATGGCAGGATTCCGTACATCTGTATTAGGAGAATGCGTAACGAAGGCATGAGGCTGGCTGACTCCAGGCATTCAACATTGTAAGACTACTGTTGGGATTTTTTATTTTTTGCAGACGGCCAACTGGAAAATTAATTGCACAAAAATCCGGCACCAAAACTTCAGATCCAGGGTCTTGGCTTATTCTCCACTGACTTTTTAAGCAAAATGAGTACAGGGACTTCCGATTTAAGTGGGTTGGAGAAAGTTTTCCACCTTTTTTGAAATTCACATTATCGATACTTCGAACAAAAGTTTTAAACAATTAAAAAGCAAATCAGAAATATTGGCTATTTAAAGCACTGCTATAGGGAATGCTTTTTCAACTAACGAGAAAAAAGTAACTTGACTTGACGAGGAGGATAATGAAGGATGTAGAAAGTTTGAAATTCGTTTCCGTCTGAGCTTATGATAAGATTAAGAATAAGGAAAAACTTAGAAAACCCATTATCGAGAACAAAGGAAGCGTAGGTATGAGTGGACCCTTACCTGAAGAATGTGGGTTCCTATATGTTGCTCGAAGAGATCCAGTGTCGCATTCCCAAGTGACCGACTCCGAACATTTCCACCTAATCAAAAAACAGTATATTTTTTATCATCCTATTTGCATTTTTGTTGGTAAATCGTTGAAGAGACTCTGAGGATACTCTAGCGCTAACTAAGTTAAGCTCTTTTGACAAGAATAGAAAACTGAGTTGTTTTTATTGTTCCTTTTAATCCACTTGTCTCTTTCTCTCGTTATGAAGAAGGACAATTTAATTTTCTTCTCAAGACTTATTGCATCTAATCTCCAGAGTTCTCAAGGGAATCTGGGCTGCTCTCATTCAAAGAAGAAACAAAGGAGATCTTGACTACTCAACTCTCTCACCCCCTGTCCCGCTACCGAGGGGGATGAAAAAAGAGAAACCGAGGAAAAGTATTTATTGTAATAAATTAAACAGAATTTATTGTAATAAATTAAACAGAAACTCCAAAATCTTTATAATCAAGTTCATCACTCTTTTTTTTCAAGTTTTATTAAATGTTCTTCCTAGTGGCCAATATATCAAAAATGTCTAACCACTACTACTCCACTGCTACTATTTCACTCTGGCGGATATTAAGTTGTCAAGCGGCTAAGAGAAAGTTAGTGGTAGAGAAAGTGACACACGGGACTCTCCTCTAATTTTTTGACTCATGGAACAACTTCTCTCCCCTCCTTCCTTAGATTAACTTTTTGTTCTCAGCTAATATTTCACAATCAAAGAAACACGGTTCTCACTTGCTGAAATTATAACACACCAGTCAAGGCTTCCTAATCAGAAAAGACGAGGGGATAAATGGAATGCAGTAGAAAACAGGGTTCTAAGTGAGCCGCTTTTTTATCAGTTGAGAACTATGCCCGGTGTGTTTTAAATTTAAGGGTTCAGGTATTTATTTCGTTTAAGCCTAAATGAATTAAATTTTGTTTAAATAAACACAATACAGTTTATTAAACACCATTTTTTGCCACGGGTTATTTTTAATTTAGGGTCTTTTAACTTATTTCGAAATAAATTTAACGGTGTTGAAAAAATTTAAAAATTTAACTTGTCACGCTGTATGCCCGGCTTATGACAAATAAAAGCAATGTAAAAATCGCTCACCTCAGAGCGAAGAGTACTAAGCCATGTTTGCCTCGAAAATCACCGTACTAGTTGGTGAAAGAGGTAAAATGAGGGGAAAATAGACACATACTTCGGATAGTGCTACAGCCAAATAGAGTTGAACCAAAAAATGGTTAAAAGCGTAAATCGCTGTTTAAATGACTTTTTTTTTTTTTCAAAAGTTTCAAGGAAACCATTGCATCCCACGCTGAATTTTACGCCAGGTGGATTATACCGTCAATTTAGTTACCGCCCGATTGAAA
>JABASM010001048.1:0-16770 GCA_019776545.1 Brachystomella parvula | reverse complement strand
TCTTCCCATAGAAACAGCATATGAAAATCGTAAACTTACGGTGCACTGTTTGATTGAACGGATGATCGCGGAGACTTCGTGAATATGTCAAGTCAAAGACAAAGCGATTGTCTACAGTTCTATAGAATGACTTCCTTAATTTACATCCTCCTGGCGTGTCAACGGCGAGTTATCTGAACGCTGTTTTGGTTTTTTCGGTAAAATTCATGCTTTGGCTAATTGCACGAAAACAACACCAGGAATCACAATTCGGATTCTATAGACTTGCTGAGAACGAACATACGGTGAAGTTTTGCGGATTTTGGATTTTTGGCTACATGTGCTTATGGGGCATCTGTGTATGTGTGTATTCGTGTATGTCTGTACCCGGTACAACCAGTATGACCCCATACACACCCCGTCTGACCCCATATACACCCCGTCTGACCTCATATACACCCCTGAGATTCCTGAGATTCTCCCCTTTATCTACTCCCGAATTCGCACTGTCATTCTTATTTCTTGACAGCAGACAAGTAGACAACCAGCGTCCGAAATCAGTTTTTAGCCGCGGCGGGTCTAATTTAATTACCTTAATTGGACTTGCATTCTTTTTCGTCCCGAACCTAAACTTGTCGTTTACTTTGCTCGAAATTTCACTATAAAATAACCCGCTTGGGTTAAGACAAATATGTACAACGTGTCTGCCGCAACTGGGTGAAGAAAATGAGCAACAATACTTATCCTAAAATCAGATACGAGCCAGATGGTGAATTTTATTTTTTTTTCAGGTTGTGTTTACAACCTAACGACTACATCGGCCAAATAGAGTTCCTTGGGTCCATGCTGTGGTGGTCAACCGGTTCATCCAAAGGACAAACGCTGGGTCGCTTATAGGGATCCATTATTCCAATTATTGGCATTGCTATGGATTCTGGTTTCAGCGCGAGTTGATCATCTGTGTCGTACAGTGTAGATTCAGAAGAACACACCGCGTTTAAAGTCCCATAGACATAGAGCTCTTGAAAATCCTTAAAAAGTTTGGGATTCCAGTCAAGTCTGTTTGAAAGTACTTCCTGGAGCTCACCAGCAAGGGCTTTTGGCTCAACTACGGAAGTTTTCATATGCTCACCGTCATTTATGCTGTTACAGAAACGGGTTATGTACATTTGATAAAACGGAACGGAAATTGGGTAGTCATGCCTACGTCGTTTGATTTGTAATTCCAAGAAAGTGCATTTGGCGATCCACATCTACCCAAGTCATTGAAGACTGAAACTTCGGTCTAGCGTTCGTCTCCGTATAAACGTGCAAAATGGATGTGCACATTTGGCCCAACACAACTTCTGCCTCGGTACTGTACTCGCACTCTACCATTAAATGATCCCCTGTAAATATTAAAAACAAAATGTTATTAGCAATTGTATTAGTCGTCGGATCGTGTTCGTGAGAACCGGCCTAGTGATCCCGAGCTGGATGTACTACATGAGCCGATAGTTTTTGAGAACTTCTGCAGGCAGACCTAAAGGTTTAATTTTGCACAGGGATAATTCGATAGGTAATGCAATACGCCAGATTTAAAATTGACAAACTGCAAAATTGTCAAAAACTGAACTTGCAAAACCCCAATATCGTATTACATGTTTTAAAATATTTTGACAATCGCTTCTGTTGGTAAGTCGAAAATCGGCAGTATCTACATCCAAAGCTACAAAGCTTAGTTTGTCTTTAATCGTAGGATATTTATGTGTTGAGAAATCAATTTTCTGACGTAAAAAAATCCCCGGGTTTTGAAAGCAATTTAACACGTCGTTGCCCGTGTGGTACCACGGTAGAACGCTATTTGGCGGAAATTTTTTCGCTATGACGTTTTGTGTATTGGGCTATGAAAATTCCATTTTTTGGAAAACGTCACGAGCAACGACGTGTTAACAATAAACCGCGAAACATGGATGTACAAATAGCGCGAGGGTAGGTTTAATGCTGTTTTGGGGTGTGCCGGGTGTATATGGGGGTATAAGGGTGTATTTGGGGGTGTATTCAGTGTGTTTGGGTGTGTTATATGGGAGAATAACGGCTGTATATATGTGTATGGATATACGGAGGTGTACGTATGCACATATACACCATAAACAGTGAGTTCAAATAAGCGGTGGGTGGAGAGAAAGAGGAAAGTTAACATGATTAGCTTAAAGACTTGTGCACCAAGAATTTAAATTCTCACACATAAAGATAAATTCTCATAAAGATTAAGATTCTCATAAAGTATAAAGATTAAGTCTCACAGGCTGGTGCACAGCTCTAAACTTGCCAGTTGCGTCACCATCGAACTCAACCCCTGCCTATCTTTTTTTCCCAAGCACCCTGACCCTTAATTGAACTCACGGCACACTTAATATGCCCAAAAAATTAAAAATCCGCCAAACTTTACCGATCGCTTTTAAAGTTAATAGCGAAGAATAAGGGACCCTTAAGAACTCATACCAAAAATCAAGCCAATCCGATAATCCGCTACTGAGAAAAGGTCCGGACGGATGGTTGTCTGGACTAACATTGCATTCGCATGAATAGCTCGCGCTATTAATAAGCGACGCTGTTACCTGGTAGCACTTTTACTTCTTTTTCTAAATTTCTATTCTGCTGGTAGTCGGAATTATAAAGCTCATCATAAATGATCCAAGGCAATTCTTCTCCTCCTCTAAAATGGCGGAGTCGGATAGCCATTGTACCAGGATGAGCGTGGAGAAGGGCATTAAATATCGTGAATCCAGTGTCGCCAACACAGCTGGGCGGATAATGGGATGCTACTTTGAACAATGATGATGTTGAGGATCGTTTAGGAGGAATTATGATTGCTTGTTCAGAAGGATTGCTTGCTATCACGATCCGATAAGCATCATGCTTCCTGTTGTTCATGTTCAAGTAATAAGGTTTCTTTTCAAAAATTTAAGTGTCTGTGTTTACCTCGATTTCTCCGTGTAGAAGATACGAAGCCCAGACTTAAATTTAGTTTGATTAGGGTTGGAGTAGTGGAGCTCAAAAGTATAGTAGGCATCCGCCTCAATTTCTTCACCGTAGCTCCCAGGGAAAGTTGTCCGCAATCCACTGCTAAGTCTGGAAAGCATACCTCTCTTGCAGTACTTGGAAATTTTAGTATTTCTATCATTGAAACAGTCAGATCCTGGGGTCTTTGAAAGCGGGCCAAAGAGTTCGTCTGGATCCACACCAGGTGGAGCAGTGCAACCCTTCAAAACTTGATGATGAGTTAGATGAACGGCTTCGGGGGATCCAAAATAACCTTCGTACTAGGAAGGATTAAGCAAGGTTATTCGTGTTTTTTTTTTTTTTTGTTGCTTTTTTGCATACCCCTAGTATCTGAAGTTTACCGGTGGCCGACTTTGGTGATTTACGAATCATGCACCAGTGGGCTTCTATGTCTGGAAACAAGAAGTCTGCTTCTAGTTCCCACACCTTGTAAGTACCTGGATCTAGTGTTGGTGTGAAAAGTGGAAAAATGTTAGAAAATTTTGAGCCGTGGGCACTAGCGGCCCAATCATCAAACCCCAGCTCGTCTTTTCCAAGTATCCAGAAAAGCCGCGTTGTTCCAGTCTCGTAGATAGGTATATCTTCACTGTCACACGTGTCAAGGAGACGGGTAACCCGGAGATACGTGTGTGTTGAGTTTTCAGATGCATCTATCAGTCCCCAATTGTCCTTCTTGTCCCGGGTTAGCCTTCCGTTCGCCGTGATGTGATAGTCCTGTAAGTCGATATGAAAATGTTATCTATGCTCCTCTGAGGCAAGCCGCCCGAGTGCCCTCAAAATGCGGTATAAAATTTCTAAGCTTATGCAAATGGTGCCACAACCATTAGTCGCATTCACGCTAAAAAAAAACGTCTTTTTTTGGGAAGGTGTACGACACCCCAGGTTTGCTGATGGCGGGACATTGGACGTTGCGTATAGTTTTTATTCAAGTTAAAATCGACTTGGAATTTTTTAAATCTTTTGGTCTGACCCCAGACCCGAGAAGAACCTCCGATCATCATGAATGCATCCAATGAACACATCAGCACCCTCAGTCAGCCTAACTTTTTATTTTTTTTTATTTTACTTACGCCAGAGTAAGTACTCCTGTCTGTCTGAATTCCTCCAATAAAAAGGTCCGCGCCCTTACCATCCTCGTATCTGCTTATTCCGAACCCTACGTAGCCAGTAGTTTCAGCGAAAACGTCAAATGTTACCGACTCGTTGTTCTTTCCGACATTCCAGTAAACTACAAAACTTCCTTTGTCATCAAGCTGCTGCCTGTAGTCCCCAAGTTTTTGAAATTGGATTTCATGGTGACCAAGAGTAATTGGTGCACCAATTAAAGCAATGATTAAAGCACTTTTCAGGTAGAAAGTCATGACCTTGATGAAATAAAACAGGCAAATTTTTTGTACCCCTTTGCTACCAGCAGTAACTTGCAGCTTGTAGTGTTTTGGTCACTGAGACAAACTGCAGTAGAGATTAGCAGGCGAGAAGGTAGTCTTATATTATAGACCTTTTGCTATTACACTGAAGAGGGAACAGTAAAGGGTGACCAGCGAATTCTACGTCCAGTTTAGGTTTATTTAACTCAGCATCCCAACCAAAGCAACATATAATTTTTCTAGCTGCCAATGGCGCCTGTGGTGGGAGCGGTTAGGTGGGGCAATTGCTGCTTGGTGTATGGAAATGTAGATAAGAGAGAAAAGTAGCGTTTTTTTCTGTCACCATTAAACATCATTATCATTACAGGCTGAGAGAAAAAGACGCTTCTTTTCTCTCTTATCCACATTTCCATGCACCAAGCAGCAATTGCCCTACCCAAACGCTCCCACCAGAGGCGCCATTTGCAGCTAGAAAAATTAGATGTTGTTTCGTATGTAATGCTGAGTAGATTAAACCTAAACTCGACTTAGAAGTCGCTTGTCATCCCTTACTGTTCCCTCTTAAGAAGACCACTTCTGACACATCAAAGCCACTATTCTCTGCACGATGTGGAGCTTGTGCAAACCGCGAACAAATGATAGAGTCACGATTCCTGGATTGAATTTGACTAGCTGGGATGCTAAACGTTAAAAGTTTGAAGGTTTTTTGGTTAGCGAATACCACATTGTTTGTACGGCGTTTCTCGCAAGCTAGCAAAAAATCGCAAACCGTTTACAGCCCAGTCAAACAGCTTAGGAGCTTTACGGAAGGTCCTTAAACAAGATTTGTGCAAAACAAATGAGAAGCAAGACTAGCGTCAACTGAAATAACACAAGCTTCCCGCCTGAATTTCCGAGAACGTCATCCCGGTGAGGCGCATGGACACCAGTCAGCTCGACTTGTACGGCTTTCGCTTTCCTTAAACAGCGGATTTAAAGAAAGCATGCCAAACAAATTTTACGGATTTCGGAAACTTATAAACCCGCCGTTTTAGCTTCCGCTGTTAATTTTTCTGGCATAATTAAAGTTATGAATGAAATAAACCGTACAAACGGGTGTACGAAATAGCGCGTATCGTATTTTTTATTGTTTAAAATAATTTAGAAACTATATTTGTAAGTTGATTTGCCTAAGCTTGTAGATTAGGTGACTGCAAAAATCATGATTGGGAAAATTTCTGGAATCTCTGAAGTGCTAATCGATTTTTCCCGAATGACAGCCCGGCCTCGTACATCTTAAGGTGTTAAACATTACTCTACCAAGTTTTATTCAAATGGATCGGCGTTTCTGACAGAACTACTTTTTATTAAAACGCAGTTTAATAAAGCGCAATCCCACCCTTATAGAACAACATTTTCCGTGCCAGCAATCTGACCTGGATTAATCGCGCACCGACCTGACATTTGTGGTGGAGTAAGCATAGCACTTAGCCCGCAGCAGGCCAATAAATTTCGCATATTTCATAACCCGTCCAATGACTCCCAGGCAGACATGGAATATTACCGTATAAGCCTTTACCTACAAACTGCTTGTCTGCTGCTGAAATGTGTTTAAAGTGGTGAAAAATTTATTTTTGTATTAAATTTTTCCGGACTTTTACAGGGTAGATATGTGAATAATTCATTAGTTTTCATTTGGAAAAGAAGTTTTAAAGCTTTGATTTGTGCAATAAATTAAGTTTTCTTGAGCACCCTGATTTTCCTACAAAAAACTTGATTGACCGCTTTTGGAAAGAAGAAGTTCTATGGGTTGACAGAGTTAATAATGTGATTTAAATGTAGATTTAATGCTGCTAGACTTGAATAACTGAATTGGTTATACTGCTGTGCAAGAAACATTTTCTAGGTCTACTTGCAGAAATCTTTTCAAATGGAGTTATAACTGATAATCAGAAATTTTTTCCCATTGAGATTACCGACCACTTCTTGAGTTTTCTATTAAGCGGATTGATGGTCATCAATCCCTAGCGCAGTCTTAAGTAACCTGAATTTCTATGCACTCGTGCATAGAAATCTGGCTAAAAGTACTACAGTGTAAGGAACAGATCAGAAAATTTTATACTGCTTGCAGACATGAACATGAGTATATGGGAGTTTATGCATGCTTCCTTTTCATTTTAAACCTAGCCGCCGCACTTCATTTCTCCACTTCCTTGCGTCCTAATTAATTTAAGTAAAAACTCACATGGCAGCACATCTTAAGGAAAAAACTCCTAGATTTGAGCACTTCTTTCACGAGTTTTTCAGGCCGTGTCCAAACAACAAATTCAATGTTGTCGGAAAGAATAATTTTTCTTAAATCAGATTAGCCGCTAAGCAGTTCTACACTTGAACGTCACGAATTCGCCGGAGGTGGGAGGGTAATCTATGGTCATATCTATCGGATTCATTTCTGTCGAAGCGATTCGTCTTAACAAAAGTGTGTCCTTAATTAGTGGACACTGTTTAGTTAGTTTGGCTTTTTCAGATTTACATATACACCAACCGATTCTTTTAAACAATTCGAACAAGAATCCAACTCTTCTGATCCTCTGACAGAGGGCGGACAAGAGAAACCCACGCTCTGTTTTTTTTTTCTCGGAAGGCGATGCGATGTTGAGGAGTCAGTAAATTCTCTTCTTCCTCCCTGCTCTTCTCTTCTTCGCTTGAGAAAAAAACAAAGCTTGGGTTTCTCTTATCCACATTTTCGGTTTTTACTCTAATGTTCAAATTTTGTTTTTGAAAAGTTTTCTGAAACGGTCCGTTTGATGTGCCTCTAGCCTTTTTTCATGTTTAATGGCCATTTGCAGCACAAAAATTCATATTTGATAACTTTTCGGCCAGTGTTCGGCACCACAAGTAACCACAAGCACAAGTTGTGGTGTAGTTGTGGAAAACCACAACCGAGATTTTTGAAACCACAGCTTGTGCTTGTGGTTGTGGCTCGTCCCACACTTGTGGTCCCGACTTGTGCTTATGGCTGTGGCTCCTCTCCAACTTGTGGTCCTGACTTGTGCTTGTGGTTGTGGTTTCAGCGAGCTCCAAACCACAGCTTGTGGTTGTGGTTGTGGCTCCTCCCCCACTTGTGGTGCTAACTTGTGCTTGTGCATGTGGTTTGGGCGCAACCCCATTCACATGTACACCTTCACATGACTCCTTGACATAGTTACTCAGAAATTAGTACCTTGCAGGGTAACCCTGATTTAAAGTAGAAGAAGCAAGTTAATTTTAATCGGAGCACTCAGATTTTGGATTATAATTTTTCCAAAGATAATCCATCGCAGATTATAATATTTTTATGTGAAACCCCCTAATGTTAGCCGAACTTGGTTTTCTCAAGCCTGCGAGGTATTTTTATGAATTGGTGCCTCAATAGCTGTCTAATGTGTCTAGCAACGTCTTATGAAAATTTCAGAATTTTCCAACTGCACTTCTCTAAAAACGGCACTGTGATAAAGTAGGGGCTGAAAATTAAGCATTAGAGAGACAGGAGATTGCTGGAGGCCTGGGCTAGTTTTCTTGCACGTACTGAAGTACGATGGAGTACCGTCAGTTTTGGAGCATAAACACAATTTCAGATTTTGGCTTGTTGTTAATCAGCCTTCTTAACATCACGGACCACCCCTTAATAGCCGATTTCCAAAAACGTTTTCTATTCGATTCCAGGAATGAAATTTAAAACAAAATTGCTTTGCCGAATATTTAAGGGTTTTGAAGAAAAGGAAATATTTAAATTGTGACAATGCTTGATTATGTCGCAGAGATGTCAAAAATCTAAAGAAACCCAAATACCACTAATGCCTAAATGTTACAAAACTCTTTAAGAACCGGCTGTTTCTTCTTTATGCCTTTGAAACTGGAAGACTCATATTTTCTGTTTCACAGCAATAAATAATATACCTCTGCCACCAAGACCATCTATTACGCAATTATCCCAGTCTTTTTCAATACCATATCCCGGATGCGGACCATCACGGTCAAAATTACCAGCCATTTCTTTTGTCTCAACAAAAGTATCACAGAAACTGGCTTAACTCTTAGTTTCAGAGCGGTGGGAAGAAGGTCAGGCGGTACTCCTAGAGTTTTGTAAGAAAGACGTCCACGCTACATTCAAAGTGACGTTATTGGGTTCAGATTTCCATTCGTTTAGTCTAGGAGAGCGACAAGAACACCTTAAGCAAAAACAAGACAATGGAAATCCTTAGGCGGCTAATCCAAAAATATAGTGTATTCAAAAAAGGAAAACGGGATTCCGTACTCTATCATTCTGATTTCTTGACTGCTATCGTGGCTAATCGGAAGGATAGCTTCCATAGAGGCAAGGTGACATGGAGGAGTTTAAGGCCGGTTTTCCTTACGATGAACATTCTCCAGAAGTTCTTTTGGTACCCCTTCGGATGGGACTACGAGAACTGGAAAATAGTCTCTGCCCTTCCGGATTTTTCCTTTAACGCTGAACCCAGAAATCACAAAATAAGATTCGCTGCCTACCCCTTGATGGCCAAACTTCAGGTCTTGCGACTAGGAGCTCTTGCAGCTTTTTCACTCTCGATAGCTTTCAACGGTACGTTGACAATCGCTGAACGCTCGATGGCCTTAAGCGTTGCTTCTGTTTTCACGATGGGTGGGATGACACATTACACCCTCTTAACTCACAGTACTGAGTACGAAATTTTCTTTCATCAGCTAATCTCACGGGTAAAAATTATGCGTAAGTAAACGGGCTTTACGAAAACACTGAGTTTTTAATTTGGTCAAAACCGGACTGCACCCTAAAATTTACGATGATGTTTCTGTAATCACTTTTAAATTTAGAAGGATTAAATGGAACGACAGGGCGGGACATATTAGGAGTATTTTCTTGGTTACTCTTCGTTTCTTCAATTTTGACCTTGGTGGCAGCATACCCCGGCTTTCTCCTTTCTATTGAATGGAAGCTTCCTTTCTTCAGGCACTTTAACACCGGAAATACGAAAACTAATCTTCTCATCGGAACCGTAATTTATTTCACAAATTCTTTAGACTGGTTACTGGTCTTAATGAATACTGCCTACTTTTACCTTTTTCAATTAAGAACAACGGCGCTCGTACTACAGGACTCTAATTCTAAATGGTAATTCTTTGTATTAACCGAACGAAGAAAATTCTGCTAAAGAATTCCCACTTCTTAAACGCTAGATTTCCTTAAAAATTCATTCAGTATTTCTGAAGCTTACCCTACATCGTTTTCATTTACAAATCCGCCTTACTTTGACCTATACGGAGGAGATTCATTAATTATGGAAGCCAGACTGGTCAATTTTAGGACCACCCTTTCGCTCCTCCGTAGTTTAATTAAATCTTTCCTACAAAAATACGCACCCAGCTTGAAAAATTATAATATAATAAATATATTATATATATATATATATAATATATATATATTATATATATCCTGCTTATATATATCTTGCTTATATATATATATATTATAAAATAATATTATATTATAATCTAAATGTTTCTGTTCTTTGCCTGAGAATTTTTTAAAAATTATTTCTGGGTTTGGTGTGGATTTATATAGCCGCAGCTTTACGCCCAACTCCTTGCTTCTTCGGGTGGTTCTACTGTGGTACTAGCGTTCGCCAGAGTATTTTAAGCGATTTCCGAAGTACGCTCTTCTTCCCACAAACTACCAGTAGCAATTCCTTCAATGAACAAAAATTCCTAGTGTCGTCTGGGAATTTTAAATATTTCCCTTTCGCCAAAAGTCAAGGAAAAGAGGTTTTCAGAGATTGTATAATGCCTCACTGGCAGGTACCTAACCAACCTCCTAATTCTATACAATCTTTGCTAAAAAAAACCGCCCACCCATATCTGGGATTACATAATTTATAGATCACTCTGAAAAGTCAAGGCGACCACCCACTGGCTGCAGGTGCAGGAAGCAGGCGCTTCTTTTTCTGTTTCTGCACTTTCTTTAGTGAAAACGGCTCCGCTTTTTCCCCTTTTTTTCTGCACTAGAAAAAAAGCTGCGTCATGATTATTTCTGCAAATTCTTTCTCCCGCAGAAAAAGAAGCACCTGCTTCCTGCACCTGCAGTGGGTGGTCGCCTTCAGTCAGCTAACCTCACCAATTTGGTCAAGCAATAAAGTCAATCAAAAAGATTTTGTCATCTGATTCTAAAAATACACCCCACTTCCCTTTTTCAGTCAATTAAATAGCCACAAGGCCTTATTGTTACCATTTCTGTGATAACGAAATCACAAACTCAGGAATTAACTAAACTTCATCTTCTTTTTAATTCTCAAAAATTAATTTATTTTGCTGAAGAAAGGTTTTGCCGAAACGTTCATAATAATTCCTGAATTAAATTTTTTAGAATTTAGGTGCTTAAGCCCTCACCTTTTTCATACACATTAAATAGCCGCAAGTGATCATTTTATGTTTAAAGTAAGCTTTTGCGGCGTCTGGTAGCATATTTTAGATCACAACTGACAAGTGTGGCGTTTTATGGAATCAGGAGACCAAGCCTTTTCGACTTACGTATTGCCCGTTACTCGGATTACCAGCATGTGACCTGTCAAGGTCACAGGGAGAGGAATTTCAAAAAAGGAACTTACCGGATTTGCATTTAAGAAAGATTTTTCTGAGCCCCATGGCGAAAATTGCTGGGAAAGAATAAAGGGATGGACGAATGAGCCCATTCATTTTTTCCCAGCAATTTTCGACCTGGGGCCTAGGGTAATATACATCCGGTAATCTCCTTTCATTTTCTGAAGTTGTAGGGTATTCATCAGAGACACTATAAATAAATTTTTAAGACCAATCTAAGAGGGAGGGCAATCTCTTTGGCAGAATTGACCGTCCACCTTTTCGGGCTGACTGTATTTTACCTTTGCAGGAGATGTAAGCTTGCCACAAAGGATGAAGCCCAGCTACATTTGGCCCATCGTACTCATCAAGTTTTTCACAATATTTTATTAGATGTGTTTAGTATGCTGATACCGGGACACATGTTAATAGAAGAATCTGAATGTGTGTTCGCAGCCTTCTGCCTAATCCGATTCCGAAACGAGTTCCACTTTTCTATTCTTATCCTCACAGCGGCAGCGGGGATTGGAGCCTTCATTCTTTTAAATACTTTTGTATACTGCTCTGTGAAAATCACCAAGGAATCTGCTGAACATAGGCACATAATTCCTACTACGGACCGTAGAATTTCCAAACGCACCTACCAAAGACTAATGTTTAGGTCTTACCGGCCGTTTTACTTTAATATTGGTCGAGTGCTCACAATCCGCAGCTGCACTATCCTTTACATACTTAACAACATGGTGGCAGTACTTATTAACTTGCTCGTTGCGTATCCTTAAGTTTGTGAATTCTTTGATTTGTAATTTTTTTTTTCATTTATTATTTTCAAAATGCAACGGTTCTAATTTTTTCATTCATTGAATAAAGATTAAATTCATCTAAAGAACAAGTCGACAAAAATTTGCATGAGTGATTTTTTAATTGTGTTGAACAAAGGACAAAACTAAAAAAAAACCCTTCTAAAACTTAAAAAGCCGGGTTTTTCGGAGATAGTGGGAAAAGTTTGGCAATATTTAAAATGAAACTTGTAAAAGAAGTTTTAAAAAAATCACGTGACAACTGTTTTGGATGGCTACAGTAGTACGCGTTTCATAAAAATCCGCCAGCATCATCGTATCAGATCTGAGAATCCCTTCTTTCTTTTCACGCGACAAGGATTCTAAATGTTTCTCGTCCCGGACTCCGCTTTACTAGTCGAGAAATCTTGGAAACGCCATTCACAAAACCTTTTTCCAGTGCTGTAGAACAAAATGAACACCACCGTGAGCGACCATATTTTGCATTTTAAAGTAAATAGCGTGAGAGTGAGTTTTTGTCTCTTGTCCAGTATTGAAAATTTTTTGGGTAACAATTTGCGCGTCACTGAAATTTATTTTTCAGGTTTCGAAAACTGGAAAACAAGCACATCGCAGGGATCTCCTTTCTGGTAGAATACTGTACAAAACTTTTCGTTAGTTTTGATCTTAAAGGCATCCTTCTTTAAGTGCTCCTCTCTTATCCTTTCCATTTGAACTTTCCACAATTTTAGTTATATCGACGTTTAGTCTTGATTTTTAGATCTCCGAATTTCTCTCACGAGGATTCAATTCTAGTTCCTGTTCTTTATGATCGGGTGATTTCTGGGAGGAATTTTTCTTCTTCTTTTCTTCTGTCTCGAACCAGGTGTAGACTGAGGCACCGCTGAGAGCAATTACAATTCCAAGAATATTCAGTATTTCTGAAGATGATGAAGCTTAGTCCTATTATTAAGGGTCGCTTGGAAATAATTGCTACGGCATAGGACACTGGTGACATTAGGCCTAAGATCGTGAACGCCACCACGTTCTGAACGAAACTGAAGAACCCCACCAAAAGAATAAGTGAAGGAGTCTTCCACCACTCCTCTTCGAATTCATATTCCTAAAAATATTAAAAAAGTAATTTTCATTACGAGTTCCATTTTATCCAAGATTTTTTCTTACTTTCTGAATGAAGTACATTCCATCAAAGGAGAACCACACCGGGAGGTACAGCAAAGTTGGTATCCAGGCAATGAATGCTGTCAACTGTAATGAATGGATTTTGGATTTTTCCAAAAATTTCTTGTTGAAAATGGAGAACAAGCTGGAAAGAAAAGTAGGGTTTTAAATCTCATTGGATTTTGGGTAAAGCTTTTAAGAAAGCTTATTTCAGCATTGATTTTTCATTTTTACCTGGTTCCAGAAGTGGCGACCAGCCCATACAGCATCCCAGGTATACCTAAGTCTTCTTCAGTCATTGTCGTCATGGTAACGCCAGCTGCGATAGGCAGAAGTGATAGGTAGGAACGGAGTTGAAGCTTCGTACGAAAGAACATGTAGCAAAATACTACGGTAAATACTGGTGTCGATGCTCTCACTGAAAAAATAAAGTTGAAGTGCATAAGAAAATCGTTCTGTAGAGTAACGAAGAAGTAGGTACTTTTTTCAGATAGGAAATGTAAATGACACTTCGGCCATTTATTCATCCAAAATTTAATTCCTTGTTGCGATGATAGGATACGATAGTGATACAACTTTCTCAGATTTTTTTTCCGAAAAGGCTTATCCACAACGTTATGACTACCTCATCTCCCAGTCTAATAATCCCAGGGAAACCAATAAATGCCGGTTCAGTAATCCGGTTCCTAGATTTAAATAAACCGTGCAAACACGGGAGTATGTAATAGCGCGAGCTACCATGTACCGTGTGTACCGTGTACCGTATGTGTACAGTGTGTATATGCACAAACCCAAAATCGAAAACTTTCAAAACTTCACCGACCGCTATGAAACTTTGGATTTGAGAACGAGGGACCCTAGAGAACTTTCATACCAAAAATCAAGTCAATCCGATCATCCGTTACTGAGAAAATCGCGTTCCTACGGACGGACGGACGGACGGACGGACGGACTAACATTGCATTCGCATGAATAGCGCTCGCGCTATTAATAAACTCCCGGAGGTTTATTAGAACATTTACGGTAGGTTCGTATATGTCACAAACCATGGTACTGAATCTATCAAGCTAAGACAACTCAAAATGACAAATTGCTAAAAATTAGGCAAATAAAGTTCGAGTCGTCTCCGAAAAAATATGGAAAACTTCAAACAAAACTTGACAAATGAAGTATGATAGTATTATGTTTTGGAGTAAAAATTTAAAATTGGTTTTTTCGGGGCGTTTTTTTGCTCACATCGATCCATTTCTCCTAATTCTCAACCTTTCCAAGCGTTTTTGGGAAGCGAGTGAGTGCCAGCGCCAGGAGATTATCAGCCAGCAAGCAAAATTAAAATTAAAAGCGACAAACTCAGAAATGTTTATGTTTATTTGGACTATTGTAAAGACTCTATTGGGTAGAAGGCAAAGGGGTTCGACAGAACAAAAGCGATCTTATTCAAACTGCGGGAAAAAAGATGGAAAAGTGGAAAGTTAAAATAGTAAATCAGCTGGAACGGAAGAAAAAATTAAAACTCAGGTTGTAGTCACAATCAATACCAGTAGCACTTCCAAACTATATATAGACTCTTATAATTCGAAATCGTATAATCCTAATATAGCGACCCCAAAAAATTCAAGCCCTGTGTTGTTAGGTTACCTAGGTTGACGAGGGAAATTCAAATCCTTATGGGAATTTCTATTGGGGTCGCTCTGCTAGGATTGTTCCTTCGAAATATTTTTTTTTCGGATATTACATGTTAAAATTGATATGCAGGGATATACAGACGTAGCTCACCCTTATCTACTCAAAGTGTTTTAGTTTAATAAAATGTGGAACAATCGTGCAAACACGGGTGTACGTATTACTCCTATCAGAGAAAGGAGGAAAATATGGCGGGGGCGTGATTGCTACGTATAAGCACTTTCGCACATCGCCGCGGGAAAATCGCGAGCCTCACTAATGAGTACGGGGGAGAATAGCGTGACGGCGGAGCCCAGATAACCAGGCCGGAGGTCCATGACTCAACAGTAGTTAGAAATATACTGTAAACTTCTCTCGAAATGGGTGATTGACTTTAGTTTAAAAGACATCCTGCCTTGTTGCAATGTGGAGTTTATTTGTTGAAATTTTGGGTGGACTGTTTAGAAATGAATTATGATTTTCAGTTATTAATAGCGCAAGCTATTCATGCTCATGTTCATATTGTGTCGTGTCCGGACGCCCGGACGTCCGTCCGGACGTTCGTTGGTGCGTTTTCTTAGGAATGGATGATCGGATTGACTTGATTTTTTGTATGAGAATTCTTTAGAGTTCCTAGTGGATCCCTATTAAGTTTCATAGCGATCGGGGAAGTTTTGAAAATTTTCGATTTTTTGCCCATATGTATATATGGTGCATATGGTTCATATGCGTACATGTGTGTATATGGGCATATATATTTACTCTTAAATGAGTAAACTTGCTCTTAAATGAGTAAATTACTCTTAAATGAGTAAATTACTCTTAAACAAGTAATTCACTCTTAAATGAGTAAAGTTGCTCTTAAATGAGTAAATTACTCTTAAACAAGTAATTCACTCTTAAATGAGTAAAGTTGCTCTTAAATGAGTAAAGTTGCTCTTAAATGAGTAAAGTTGCTTATCAATGAGTTCAGAAAATGTCCACCCGGTTCACCCCCATACATACACACGGTACACGTTACATGGTACACGGTACAAATGTGCACAGTACGCTCGCGCTATGACACACTCCCGTGTTTGCACGGTTTATTTTTTTTGTGTTCAAGTGTCATCCAAACTATACTAGAAACAATCGAAATGATGAGAATGACGTGCATTCAACTAAATCGAAACAAATTTCATATCTTTAGAATCACGTAGAAATCCGTAGGAATAGCTTTAAGTTCTTCCAGTATGTCGGCAAAACTGAATAGCCGAATGAGTTTGAAAACAATGCAGCTGGTTTTACCATTTTATGGGTTCACGGAATCAGAATAACGTGGTTTATTTACTGAATTCGCTAAGAAATGGGTAAAAAATTATTAAAATTAGCATTTATAAGTATATGTATTGCCGACTGGTAATTTCGTTGATCACAGACAATTAAGGAAACTTTAATTTTTCTCTACTTTAATTTTTCTGAGATTTTGTTGGTGAAAGGAGTAGAACTCGTGGCGAAGCAAAAGCTTATACTTTGTTGATTCAAGCTTTTGCTTCGTGCCATTTCGTAGGGTTACCACAATTTCCACAGTTAGGAAGACCTTATCCCTCAAATTCATTCCCGAAATTGTAATCACAGACAATTAAGGAAACTTTAATTTTTCTCTACTTTAATTTTTCTGAGATTTTGTTGGTGAAAGGAGTAGAACTCGGAGGCTCGAATCCTGGGCTTGGTGAAAGAACAGATTCGTCCGTCAAGAGTGCTAATGGTGAGCCTTTCTTCGTCTCGAAGAAAGTGTAGAGGGATGCTCCCACCACCGCCATCACAATCCCAATGATATTCAAATAAGTGGCAGGATTTCGAAAGACGAGAAAACTGACGCCGATTATGATTGGTCTTTTTGCAATACTTCCAACTGCATAGGAGATAGGGGTGATTAGACCAAGTAGGGCAAATGCCACGATATTTTGAAGGAAGTTGCAAACGCCCGATACAAAAATAAGTGAGGGAATCATCCACCATCCAGCTTCAAAGTCATACTCCTGGAAAATCAAAAAAAACGTAAAACATATATGTATGTATTAAGGGTAGGAGCAAGCTCCAGCCAACCAGGCCACCACAATCGGGCCCATTTTGGACTAACCCTTTAACATTACATGTCCCCCACATACTCTATAGCCCAGGTA
>JABASM010001047.1:0-16058 GCA_019776545.1 Brachystomella parvula | reverse complement strand
CCTCGCCCTCCCAGCAACAGCGAGATTAAATTTAATGTCTACCTCTGCTAACAAACTTGTTTATGGCTTTAAACCCTTCAGGGAACAGCGTAGGGGGCGTTTCTAGGTCAAAGTTGCATACTAATCCAAAGTTACAAATGGCCGCAGTTGAAAAATCTGAAGTTGCAAAAGGAAAAAAATCATCGAATTCGCCAAAAAAACATTGACTATGTAGAACTAAAGCTCAACTAGGTTATGATGGAGAATTGAGAGCCACCGGCTTACCTGAATTTTGGAAAGAGATAAGGAATCGGTGATTACTCATGCTAACAATCCCTTCGACTCTTGACCTTAAAAATAGTATAATTTAGCTGCTATTTATTTTTTTTCTCACCTCGAGCAGCGCAGAGGTACCCCAAGTTTTGAAAATCTAATTCCGGTCATGGATTTTGCAACTTTGAGCGGATACCGTCAGGGATACCGTTCTTGTCAGAATTCTAAAATGCTGATTTTCCTTGCTTTACGGCATCTCTCTGAATATCGTTGTTTTAGAGGAAAATAAAGAACTTTTCAACGCATTCCAGAAGTGTTCTGTCCAAGGACGAAAAGGACAATGTTTCATCATTTTGAAAATTGACTTTTGACGAAGTCTGTGAACCTGAATAATTGGGAGAATTTTCAATTTTCTCTTTTCTTGACTCAGGGAGAAGAAAAGCGTTTTCCCATCCATCCACGTCTTCATGGCGGTGATCACGATCCTAAACGGTCACTTCCTCTTATAATTGATAAATTGAGATGGAGAGGAAGGACATCGAGTTTTTCGAGAATGAAAGACTCGTAACTCGTGCCCCCAGAGGAGTGCTCCACTTCTCTCCCCGTTCAATTAAACTAGACTTATTAAGAGGATCTTAATAGAATTCAAGATCACGTATGGCTCTAATTTTAGGAGACGTCGTTCTTGGAAGTAAGGAGAAAAGAAAAAAAAGAGAAAGATTGGATACAGAAATTTTTCTAGTCCTTTTAAGTTTGTCTCTGAGTTGAGCTAGTAGAAACAAGCAGTCGACCCGAATAAAATTTAGAGGCAATTTTAAGGATTAAATTGTAGAGTACCGTCCTCCTTCCTGCCTACTGCACTCAGTTTACTCAAGATCCCTTTTTCTCTCTCATTCCGCTTATGTCCTATTGAATTAGTTTAGAATGAAAAATGTCAATTTTCCTCCGCTTTTTTTTTTCACGAAGGCACGCCTTCGAGAGAAAGTTTCGGTTTCCAATTGGAGTCTTTTTCTGTGTGTGAAAAAAAGCTTCTCATTTAAGAAGAGAAGTTCATTTGAATGCTTATGTTTGGAGAGATGAATAAAGGAAGAGATATAGGATTTTACTACTACTAACTTATAAAAGCTGGGATTTAAGTAGTTCTTTAATTCTCATCCACTTCCTTCAGATCTTACTTCAAATTATTATTGGCTCCCATTAATTTCTTTTCTACTTCTTTTTTTTCTATTGTAGAGACTGCAGGGTTGTCCGGGATCCACAAACTTTGAAATCCAAAGGCTATGGGTTCGTGTCGTTTGTGAAAAAGTCGGTAAGTTGATATTATTTATTATGCCTAATTAAACTGACTATCTTCCAGGAGACCCGAATCCCCTACGGAATCATGAATGTGGTCTCACAAGTAGACTCCTATTAATTAATCCATTGTTAATATTGTGAAAAGCTGGCCTTCCTGAGAAGCGTTCTTTGATTAATTATAAAAAAAAATTGAGTAGGGGTGTGTCGACCAGGTTCCCTGTAATTAGTTTCTATATTTTCATTCTAATACCTTGTAAAAAGTTTTTGTTTGGTAGTGACCTCCCTTGATGATCCTATCTTCTCAAACGGGATTCATTGAGTCATTAGCCTCCTTTCTCTTCTTTCTCCTCTCTCCCTCCCGCTTATCACTCCCATTGTATTATTTTCTCTCCACTTAGCCAGAGACTCTTTTCCTGGTTCGGCGTATGTTCCTACTAATTCCCACTTTCTGTCGAGGGCTCACCAACCACTAATTTCTCTTTCTGTTTCCACAGGAAGCGGAAACGGCGATTAATGGGATGAATGGACAATGGCTTGGCAACCGTAGTATCCGAACCAATTGGGCAACGAGAAAACCACCTCCACCCAAGAGTGAAGGTAAGCGGATGAACAAAGAGAGAAAGCTCTTGTTGTTCCCCCTCAGATGTTTTTACGGCTTCCAGATCATCAACGTGAATATTAGTATACCAACAAGTTTTACCAACAAGTTTTCCTGTAGTCTCAGACAGAGACATTCAGGGTGCTACTCCTATTTTAGGCAAACTTCAGATTATAATATAACTCGAGACAGAGTAAACGAATGTCCCTCAAACTTGAAAAGGTAGTTGCATAAAGCCCTAGAGATTAGGAGCAAATTTTTACAATAGTAAGTCGTTTCGTTCTATTCCCAGCGTAAACAGCGTCTAAACACAAAAAAATTGCTTTTCTGAGGTTTGGAGCCTTGTGCCTAAAACGGAACTGAGGAAGTTGCCGCGCTTCTGTTTTCGCTGAAGCGGTAGTTCCCAGTTCTTGAGGGATCCCTTAGCTCTTCTTTGATTATCAAAATCTCGAAATTCCTAGACTTCAAGCAGTTTCTTCACGTCCTTAAGCCTATTAGTCAAATTTTTCAGAAAGCTGCAACTCTTACTGGTTCCTAGAAGTCCTATGCCACGCCAGTGAAGCAACGAATTTTGGTGAAATATGCATCAATGTTCTTCAAAAGTACCTTGGACACTACTCGCCGCGTAACAGTAATCTCTGCTGCTTTTAATCCCTTCTGACGTGAACCTGGCCAGAAAGAAAGTTTCCTCATGCTAACGAGTTCAAAAATCAAGTTGTTTGTAATTATACCAACAAAGCAAAATAGGAGTAGCACCCTTGCATTATTAGAAACAGATTGATTTATTCGAGATTGCATCTAAGGAAAAACCCAGTAAAACAAAAGAATGAGAGACACCTTAATCAGAATTTGGAAAGAAGTCTAATGATGTACCTGTGGTTATGGTGACTTCTTCCATCATCTCTATCGCATAAAGATGAAATAGGCCTCATCTGCTGTGTTCTAATACTAGCTATCCTTCTTATTTAAAACTTAGAAAACAGATTCAGATTTTCAAGTCATTTTGAATTAACAAGCTTCAGTTGTTCTTTTGTGCCGTTCTTCTCTTTGAGTTATAGTCTGGGCGAGAGTGCTAAGTTATCTAACCTTAGTTAAATTATTTCCATTCCTTCATTGTTATAGCTTCGTTATCTTGTTAAATATTCCAAATTGATTTTCAGGTATCTCTCCCTGTTGATTTGATTTCAACCGTGCGAAACTTCATGAGCACTGGCGCAGAATTTGCGGTCGGTCCTGAATATGTTTTGAACTGAGAGCTATTATTCATTTTGATACACTTTGATTTTGTTAAAGTTTTCGGTTACTATAGGTCGTGGTCCACGACTGTCCAGGAAAAAAGTGAAAGTCTTATATTTGATGGCATAATATCCTCTTAACCATGTAGGAAAGTCTTCCCCTTTAGAAGCAGAAATTAACTTGGATGTTAGCTTAATTAACTTTTTTGTTTTGTTTCCAAGAGTTGGAGGTTCTGCATGAGTCTAGATTTAAATGAGTTAGTAACGGCTGACTGGATTCTATTGGAAGAGAAAATAGAAACTGGGCTTCTTCATCATGCTTAGCCATCATGTTTATTCTCCTCCTGGAATTGGTTATCCCCCTCTTTCATTTCCCCATCCACTTTTACCTCACTCATTCCTTTCTCCTTTTCGTGTTCATAAGCTTAATCAGTCACACATGCCGTTTTGGCATGCTATGTGAACTCTGTGGGGTTTTCTCCTTAACCCCTTCTTCGGAGCCCAAGGAGAAAGTCCCTTTACTCAAACCTATGATCTTGACGTTTTATATGGATCATTTACTCTGATACATGAGAGATTGCTTCTTTCCCTTCCGTTCTTGAATCGGTATTCCGTCCTGTTGGATTCTAAACCCCACCTGTATCATTTCGGATCTGATGAATAGCCCAAGGCTAAAATTTCTAATCATAGAGGAGGAGAGGAGCATTTGGAGAAGGACAAAGCTATTAATATAGGTCAGGTGTAATTGCCTATAGACTCGGTAGCTGTAACAAGTATTTGAAATTGAGGCTTACTTTTATTCCTTCCTAGCTTAGCATGCAAGATGGATTGGCGTATGACGTAGAATAGTTAAGGTAGTATGTTAATTCTACCACTTTCTTGATGAAGTCCTGCCTTTATTAGGCGCAGAAAATATAATGATTTTCATCTCCTAATTCATTCCGGGGAATTCTAAAAGCAGTGGTTTCTTTTCAGCATTATGAATTCCTTTACATCTTCTTTTATTTCGTCAGATATTAGAACTATGTCGGAAAGTTGTGTCGTGCGGAGATTAAGATGATAATAACGCGGTGGAAGAATGATACATTATTGAATCGATAATCGAGGAGAGAATAAAATCAGGAGTTGTATTTTTTTTCTTTTTTGATTCTGGGTTTTTTTTCCTTCCGGATCAAATCCTGGCCTCCAGAACTATTCCTACTCCTTGCGAGTATTGTGGAGATGTAGGGAAGTTTAGAATGGAATGATCTTGAGGCTAGATGGTTACCTACTCTTCCGAATCTGAATATTATTATTATTATTATTATTAAGAGACCCATGTCAATTCTCATCACTTTCCAAAAGAGTAAAAAGAGCTCTAGGCAAATATGGATTTCTCCTTTCCTTCGCCATGCCTTATCTTAAAGAAAGGATAATAAGAGCTCTTCTCTTACTCAACAATGACGGAATGGAAGATAAAAGAAAATATTCCCAGTTTTTTTATTTTCACAGAAAATGTTTTTCTATATTTCGAAAGCAGTGAGCTAATTGCCAAAATAATCGAAACTGTGAATATTACAATTTTCTCTAAGGTCAGACTGGCGGAATTGATATAATTGAGTTAAGTACGGCCAAATCGTAGACGGACAATTGTGGACACTTTTTTCGAAATTATAAAATGGAAATACCAGTTAGAGACTATCAAAGGTCAGATCTGGTAGGCGCTACTTTCGATTTAATTCCGCTAAAAGTTCACGGGTGTGCTTTGACCCATCTGATATGACCTCCTCTAAGGTCACCGAGGTCACACAGAGTAAGTCCTGCTTCCTGTTCCATTTGGCTAAAACTACAGTTTACCTTCCCTTAGCCTTCCCGAAGCGCTGTCTAGTCACCGTGGCTAAGCTCGAAAAAGTGTGTTTTACCTTGGCTGGTAAACTCAGGAGACATTCTAGAGTGAGTGAACTAGTGGATTTGGGCTAGTAAGACTTGACATGCATTTGATGTTGATTAAAGAGCTAAGGTGAGAAGCTGGAACGTGATGAGTCAGAAGCATAGCATGTAGTCAAATAACGAAGGAGACCTGGAACTTCTGGTTATAATCGATGGAATAATTTAGTTCCTCGTGTTGTGAGTAGGGAGCGATTATAAATCAAGATAGAAACGACAATCAAGTCATGCAGGGCTAAAAGTCATAACGAACTCGGAGAGGTGAAGTTCTTGCTTAGTCTTCCTGTTGATCTTAGAGACCCATGGAACTCAACTACTTTCTCTCTTTCTCTAGCCCATTTTTTTTCTTTCTCCACTACTCGCTCCCGTCCAATTTGAAGTTGTGAATTTTGTCAGGAAATACAATTCATTTCTCTGAGCACGCAGAGTTGTAATCAAGAGAAAATAAAATGGCGGAGGAGAGCGAGGAGTATTAGCTACTACTCTCATTTCTTTCTCCCTCTGAGAAAAAGGAAGGAAGGGGTCATAAGAATCCTTTGAAGAAATTACTTTGTCCGAGAGTAATATTTTGAGGACAAGGAGTATGGGGGTACACATTCAAAGAGCTGGCCTCACACTCTCTGCATATTAATGAGGAGTAGGGTCTCAATTAAAAGGGATCTTTCTCGCTTTCCTCTCTCTCTCTCTCTAATCGTTCCCATCTTGATTTCAAACATTAGCACGTTAATTTCGTATATATGCAACCTTTAGTATATTACTTTTTTCCGAAAGAACTCTTATTTTTTATGGGTTGAAGAAATGTGAGAGGAAGTGAGTACGTTCTCTGGGAGTAACCAAATGCTTTCTCCTCATGTAACACACACCCTACGGCTCCCCTCTTCCCACTTGCTCCCCACTTCCCTGTCCCCTGTCTCTTATAGACTGTCCTTTTGCTTTCACTTTTACTATTTCAGGAGTCGTGCTAACTCACTTCCCTTACCACTCATAAATATTCTGACTCATTATTTTTATTGTTATTGTTATTTTCTCCTCATTATTTGTACTCTCATTTAGGGGAGGGAGGGGCGGATTTATTTTTTTATACTAATGTACACGAAGAAGGAATTGAATATGAGGAGGAGTTTAGAAAGTAGAATATGTAAATGAGAGGAAGAAGAAATCAATAGGGAAAATCTTTGCATGTTTATAGGAAGGAATAAGGAGAATACAGGTCTACTAATTCTACCTTTTTTATTGTGTAAATATTAAAGTGAAGCTAGGGGTAGCCAAAACTCTGTCGAAATGAATACCTTGAAGTTTGTCTCAAGGAAAGTAGGAGAGTGTGAGAGGCGGAGCTGAGTTAGCGTCGTTAAGGGTGTGGAGCCTTTAAATAAAACAACTTAGGGGTGAAAAGAAATAGGGAGAAGGGATTTCAAGATCTTAGCGATTCAGCTTTTAAACAAAGAGAGTAAAAAATTTTTTCTCAAGTCCAGCATGAAAATAATTATTCAATGATTTGGAGAAAGCTTGATTGAATGCTAGAACTTTTATTCTTTGAGTATTAAGCTTGTCGTTTCTTAGCGCCACACACTTCAGCATTGAGCATGGGACTGATTCTTAGAACGGGAATTGAGCAAGTTTTAGCAGGTGAATTGAAATAGCAAAACTCAGACTTGTTTAAGCATGTTCTTTTGCAATATTGCTTTTTTCCTGGCTACTGCTGCCATAAAAGGTTAAGGTTCTCGTTTTCCAACGTGTTTTCACCAGGCATGATTTCCACATTTGCTTTTGCGGAGGTGGGTGATTGGTGTGTAATCAGTAACTATTCAGATAATTTGGAAACCAGTTTTGTCCTTCCATGTGAAAATGTTTGGAAGAAATGTAATGTTTTTACTTCCCCTGCTAACACATTTATGGAATGAATTATTCATTGTATCTGTGTCCCTAAAGAAAGTAAGGACAGAGGATAAACAGGCAGACAGAAGTAGCAGAGTTAGGTGGTGATTTGGAATTCATTACCGGAGTCCATGGAAATAAAACTATAGTACCTTGTATTTTTAGTTCGTTTAACAGAGATGCTAGTAGGAATGGATGGCTTCTTAGCTGTCTGATACAGGATTGAAAGAAAATCTATGTATCTTTTACACGAGCTCCGTGAATATTAGATGAAAATAGTTGATCATGCGGATTTCTGAGGGCAATCTCCTGTCGTCCAGGATCCTCGCTGTGAGAGAAGAAGACAAATGACTACAGGAATATTTTTATGAATAACAAAAGAAACAGAATGGCATCTTCTCACTTTCTCCTTATACATCTCAGTGCTTTTCTCTCCATGTAGACTAGTGACTAAAACCACTCAAGTTGTGAAATATGGTGATTATGATGGTGATGGATGAAGGATGTGAGGACGATGAGGGAAATCTTTGTAATAAGTAACTGAGCCTTCAAACTGAATGACTAATAGGAATGAATTTTGAAAAGGCCAATTGAAGGAAAAATGTGAAACATTATCATCCTAGCGCAGCTATCACATCCGAATCCTATCTGAATGCTTCTGACACATACTAGATGAAAAACTTACAAATGAATGCTGAAATTGGGTGTTTATGGAAAGAACTATCTTATTTTAAGAAGAGCATGGTGAGCACAAAAGGTTTAAGCATAAATTGGAGTTTAAATTCTTTTTTTTAGCAAATTTCCAGGACACCTTCGTATTGTATTCAAAATTTTTCGTTAGGTAGGGCTCAACTCTAGGCTGGTAGGCTGCCAATTCAGTTTAGAAAATTTTCAGCGTAACTACTGCATTGAAGCCCAGGGTCACCAAGTTTGCTTTGGACGCCTTATGAGTAAACTCTGCCTAACAGAAATTTATATTACTGTCTACTTAGGCATTCTAATTTTCGCAGTAGTATCCTCTCAAGTTTTCCTTGCTTTTAGGGCTTAATAACTGAACCCCGAAGTAATGAAAAAATTACTACTTCTGCATAATATTGCAAATTTAGAAATTGCAGAAAGTTTCATGAATTTTGGTAGTGTAATGGTAGATTTTTATAGCACGCACCTCTTGTGTATTACGCGCAGTCCACATTTTCCCAAACAAAATTCGGAAAACCTTGTATAGCGCGCGCGCTGTATTAGAAGACATGCGGTATAAATATCCTCTTATTATTACGGCTGATTACTCCATCTTTTCATCGCTTTCTAGTAGGAAAAGAAAGAAAAAAGTTTTTAGCTTGTTGCATCTTATCGATTTCTATTCATCCCTATTTAATAAGTGAATGAATGAGTATTAATGCCTAAGATCATTTTCCTACTTTTCCTCAAGTGAAGAAAAAAGATCTCCTTCGTTTTGTGGAATCATCATTCATTCTAAGGCTTCATCCGCTCCCAGGAAGGGAGAAAGACTATTCTTTTCCTCACTCCTCATTGTTAGAGTTCCGAATTTCTCTTTATTTTCTCTTTCGCCACCGTACAGCAATCACGAAAAGTTTGTAACACAGGTTTCAAGAGTTTTATAAAGAAAAGTTTCACACCTTAGTGATTTGGTGGATCAGCATCTGATTTTATGAGAGCTACATTTCTGTCTAGAATACTAGGACTCTGTTGAGTATTCTAAGCAGCATACTGAGCTTCGATTTCCTATTCAAGAATGTCTGGTAATTGGCGAAATAATCTTTATTTTTTCATCATCCCTTCCCTTCTTTCTTCCTGGAAGACAAAGGAAAATAGAATTGAGAATAGAGATGAGTATTTTTATTCTTATCTTTTTATACGAAGGTTTTATAGTTCATTTCCAGCGGTGAGGAAGTGAGGATAAAGTTATATCGCTTTTCCGATATGTCAGGAGTCCCTGAACTAATGGCACCCATTATTCCATCCTTTTTCTCCAACTTCCTTATGATATGAGTAGAAGAGCCAGAGTAATAATTTTTATCATATTGACTTTATTCGTGGGTGGTGATTGTTCGGATGTTCTCATAACCAATTCCCACTTCATCTCCAACCAGAGGAGTGAGGAAAAGTGAGCAGAAGTATAGTAGCCAGTAGAAGTCATTTCGTCTTTTTTTTTTTCTTGTCCACCCAATTAGAGTGTTTGTGTCAGAGTCTTTTAGAAGAGGCTTCAGTCTTTATGAGAAAATCTTTCCTTTCCTCCCTGTCTCTTCTACTCCTCATCCAACCTTCCTTCATCCCTATTTTCTCATCCACTATAGTCTTTGCCTCAACTCATAAAATCCTCATGGTAAGTCCGTGCCTCTCTCATACCTACACTTTCTCTTGGGAGAGAAAGTCATTCCTTCTATTTGTTTTCCTTGACAAAGATTCTTCCAAAGGAGTGCGTGTTGATTTTGTAGTGTCAGATTCCTCCTTACCTTTGACTATCTTCTAATGCTAAGAATGAGAATGCCGTAAAAACTGAGTCTCGTGTCTCGAAGTACTACTCTTACTTTCTCCTATTATTTTTCTCTCCTCCTCCTTTTTTCCTTCTTCATCCTTTTGATGTAGCTTTCAGCTGTGAACTTTGTTGGGTTTGCACTGGATAAACCTTATAAAATAGTCAAAAGGGATAGAAGCTACGCTTCTCCTCTCAAATGACTCTCTTTTTTATTCTTGGCTCTGTTTCTCACTTTTTCCCTGCCAATACATTGAGAAGCGAGAAAGCAATTTTCCCTAAATAAGTACGAGGATAAGCCGTCTTGGCGTATGTAGAGCAGGAGAAACAGATGGAAAGTTCGACATGCATAATTCTGTGTATAAATATTCTAAGATCCATTTGGGCTCAGATTCCCTGCTCTTTCTTCTTTTGGCTCCACCTCCTTAGGCATGACTACTCCCTGGTTTAACAATCCAACTATTTTCTTAATTTCAGAAAATTACGCAACGTTTTCATGGCTTTGGCTTTGCCTTTGACTACAAACGTTGTATTTTTCCTTTTTTATTTCTTCTTTTTGGCAAGAGTGAAAGGCTGTCCCGAGGAAGGGAAGGTCGGAAATACCATTTAAAAAGTTAGGCTGCCATCTTTCAAGATTTTCCTTGTTTCTTTTTTCATTCTCTTAAAAAAATGATGTCCTTGTTTTTTTGGTGTTGTGCCTAATCCTCGTCCTGAAGGGAGACTTGGACTCTCTGTCTTTTCTTTCAGAAGACCGGATCGGGGATACGTATATAAGAGTTGTGGGCTCAACAGGGCAAAAGTGAAACAACATCCACTTGATCATGGAGAGGATGAGAGAGCTTTTTGGGGGAGTAATAAAGTGAAACTAGAGATCTGGGGATGTGACGTTATTTTCTACTTTTTTTTTTCTTTTACCAAGCCTTGTGTCTTTTTTTTCATTGGATTTCTCTTTTTTCTCTTCAGCTGTATTTCCATCCTTCCTTTTTTTTTTAAATGGCCCAGCCCTCGGAATTTATGTCCTTTATTATCCTCGCTTAATCAATTTCATGGGAGAAGGAAACAGAGGCGCTTGGAGCCGAATGGAACATTGCTCCAGGTTCTGGAAAATTCACATTGTAATATACAAGGAAAATAAAGGAAATTGTTCAAATAATGAGATGAAGAGGAAATGTACTTTTTGATTTCACTCTGGAACTGAAAGTTTGAGGAAGTCATTGGAAAGCGGTGAGAACATTGCTAGTAGGAGCTACAATGAACCAGCTCTCCCCATTTTTGAGAGCTGAATTCTCTGAAAAAAAAACGTGAAAGTTTCCCGGTTTTCTCTTCATTGAAGAATAGTTTGTTATTCTTTCTCATTGGTTTTTTTTTTCTTTAGAGTTTTTGATCGAGGAGAAGAAGGTTGTAGTAATAATAACAGTCATTTCTCAATATGTCAGTCGTTGCAGAATTGAATAGAATAATAAGTCATACTAATCCGATTATGGGAAGGGGGTATTAAGTGTCTGTAGAAGTTGTGGTTCTCAGCTTGGAAAAGTGAAAGCACAGGTGGAGTGCAGCTGAGACATTTTTAAGACAAGGGGAGGGGGATAAGGAAGAAGGATTGACCTATAAGAGAAAGTTTGAGGATAGATTTTGTAGACTTCATGAAGTGAAGCAGTCTAGAGCTCTTAACAATGGAGACAAGGCCAGGGTATTGATATGGTAATGGTACTAACACTAAATTTATACTTTATTCACAGAGTTTTCAAAAGATTTCCCTTTTCTTCCGCCTTGAAGAAGTTAAAGAGAGAATCATCGTTATTTTTTTATGATATTTCCTCACTCTTTTTCATTCTGGACTATTTGCCGAGCTGACAAGAGTAAAGATTTTACAGCTTTGTAAAATTAGCTTAATTTCGGTTTTTGTTGTGCTAATTGAGAAACAACTTTCTTATATATAGAGTGAGAAAGATTGACTCTGGGAGGTATCCGTGCGTGTAGTTTCCTGGAGAAGTTGATTTTGTGGCACTTGTGTGAAAGTGAAAGTTTACTCAACTTTTCCAATTGTCTCCTTTCCACATGAAGAGGAGGGACCTCTCTCCTCTTTTATCTTTTAGTAATAAATTAGAGAGGTGTGACAGAGAGGTCTTTGTCCCGAGTACATGGACAACAATATATATTTCTTGGTTTCTGATTCTTGGAGATCTATCTCATCCTAAGAAATTGGAATTCTTTTTCTTTCTTTCTTTCACTTTTATACAGAATAGAGTTCCGTAATGCTAGTCCTATGTAGATAGATAAGCCCCTGGGTTGTCATTACTCCTTCTCATGTGTTTTTTTCTTTTATCTTTGATTTGTTTCTTTTTCTCCTGCTCCTGGGAGGAGTAACGGAAGTTTAAAATTCTGAAAGGGTTGTTGATGTAGTAAATAATCAAAGATAACTCCTTTGATTAATGACTTAACTCACTCTTTTTAACTTTTAGTCTAAATGGATATTTTTTTACTTGTTTACTTTCAGTTGGGAGTTCAAAACAATTAACATTCGATGAAGTATATAATCTCTCAAGTCCAACCAACTGTACGGTCTACTGCGGGGGGATTTCCAACGGTTTAAGTGACGAACTCATGCAGAAGACATTTGCTCCATTTGGTCAAATTCAAGAAGTTCGGGTGTTCAAGGATAAAGGATATGCTTTCATTAGGTATGCTCCCTGTTTACACCCTCCTCGCTATCGTGATATTTGGAAGCTTCCGTTTTAAGTTCGGTAAATTCTTCTTTAATTTTCTAAAAAGCTACAAATATTCGTGTGCAGGTGGTTTAATTTCCAAATTAGTTCATTTTAAAAGTGTTCACTATAAAGACAAAGTTTTCAAGGTGTTTAAGAAAATATTTTGGTTGTCGTCAGTAGTTATGAATAATTATTTTTTGCTGCTGAAAGGGCAGTCCAAGAACTTAAGACTTGGATTTTAGCTGGAGTGGCTATATTACTTACCATATTTCATTCTTTTCTTCCCTTTTAGATTCGCAACCAAGGAATCGGCCACACATGCCATCGTAGCCGTACACAATACAGAGATTAATGGGCAAGGAGTGAAATGTTCGTGGGGAAAGGAGGCTGGTGACCCTGCCAACGTGAGCAGCCAGGTTAGCATCACGCACTCCTTTTCTCTCTTGTTTTCACTTGGAATCGAATGTTATTTTCTATTGATTGTTTCTGGTGATCTTTCAGCAACAGCCTTACGGCTACGGTTCCGTGGGAAGTACACCCTATGGGTACACAACTGCAGCTGCGGCTGCTGCTGGTGGGCAGCAAATGGGCTACTGGTACCCTCAAGGCTACCCAAACACTCAGATGCAAAATCAGTTTCTTCAAGGAATGCAAGGATACTCTTATGGGAACTTTGGATATCAGCAGGGTTACATGGGGTAAGGGACTACCTCCATAGCTTCCTCAGGCTTTCACCTGAAGATTCCTCCTCATAGTGCCAGTCAACCTTCCCTCTATTTCTTCCCTTCATCTTTCCTCTATGACTTTGGGCGTTGGTGAAAAATTTAGCACGCTGCTAAATATGCTTCTGGATGGAAAAGATGAGCAGCACCTGCTTAGTTGCGAATAGTCAATGCTGGACTCATAGCATTTAATTTGAAGATATGAAAATTCGCTTCGAACTAACATCCATCTTCCCTTTTAATTGTTTTCGGGACTTCTGCTTTTGACCACTTCGCTAGATATGAGTACAGTGTACAGGCAGTAGTCGTGGTGGTGCTATATTAGCTGAAAATACTGGATACCTCTGCCTATATTACTCTTTGCACCATCTAACGACGCTATTCTTCTTCTGCTCTGCTGGGGAACTTGGAAACTGGTTAGAAAAGTCCCAGAATCTCTGAGCGACCTCTTTCTCCCTCTTTCTTTATAACAGAAAATACAGTTTTCGATTTTCACCATTGGTTTAGATGCTTCGCTACTAGTTGACCTCACTAGTAGGTTTTTCATGGTTTTGGGAGAAAGCTTAAATTTTTCATGGGTTATGTTTAATTTTCATCTCTTCTGTGGCCTGGATGGAGTTACACTTCACATTTTATTGAAGGAATCAGGATTTGTGAGTAATATTTTGAATCTCAGGGCCTCGGACTCAACTTCTCGCCATCATCCAAATCCTCAGCAACAGCAGCAGCAGGAGTGGAACAATAAAGGTGGTCGAAATAATGGGCAAGACCAGAGAGAATGGTAATTTTTGAGTAGGTCCTTGTGTCCTCTTGCCCATGTTAGGACTCCGTCGGCCGTCGCCTCGAGTCAGACGCTTTGTTCTTTGTCTTCTTTCTGTTAACATACATACTTTTTAAATTTTTTTTAGGAACGTGGGAGCAGGGATGCCTGGAATTGCATCGTGGAGCCAAGGAATGTCAGGCGGATCAACTGCGACTCAGCAAATGACAGGGGCTGCTCAGAACTCTGCGATCCAACCACCGGCGGCAGGCATGATGGCCGCAGCAGCTGGATATCCAATGCAACAGTTTCAAGTGGATAAAAACAGATTTCTTCTATAAAATACTAACTATTATTAATTGAAAAAAAAATGGAGCCATGGATGCATTTATTACATGGAAACTTTTTGGTTTGTTTCAAGCTCAGTGATGGAGCTAATATTTTGCCCTACACCTATTTGTTAAAGATATGTAGAGACCCAGGCTTAGAAATCCATGTGTTGCCTAAAATGCCCAGTTCGAATGACTTGTTAATGTTTATTAGAGTTAAGAGTAATCGTGTCCAGGGGACTACTGCTGTGACGAGATGTTAGTTTTCAATGGATTCGGCTCTCCAGCAGGATGTACCTAATATTGAGTAGCGTATAGAACCCCTAGGAGAATGCGTGGACCGATGGAAAGACATTAAACTGATCAGCTCACGTTGGTTTTTTTTTTGGTTTTTTCTTACCCTTCGTTTTTTTTTCAGATAAAAACAAATCGAAATTCAACAATTAAATAAAGCTAAGCCGTTGTTGTGAAAAAGCGAGGCAGAGACATTTGTACTACTAATTTGGTGTTGTGCTCTACTGGTCATGGACACCCTAAGACTACTATAAAGAGTTTTAGATTTTGTAACATGAGTGTCTATGGATCTAGCTAACGTTAAGTTACAGATATATATTATATATTATTAGAGATGTGTCTGTTTACATGTATGAGTTTTTTTCTGAAAGGTGATCAAAAGCGCCGTTGGCGTGCGGATATTTAAGTGAGTAAATGAGAGCTCAAGTTGAGTGCTGTTAAGAAATATTCTAAAAGTAAGCATCAGATTCTGATTCAGCGACTAAAGGTTCAACTGCCTCACTGGATCCTATAATAAATAAATAACTACTTAACTGGATTCAATGGGAAGAAGCAAAAGGAAGGGACGAGGAAAACTCCAATAATTAAGCAGTAGATATATGTAACGTTAAATAGGATTAGGAAAAATCAGGATGTTAGGATAACAAAACTAAACAATTAGTCTCCATGTCAAGCCAACTTGACATTTGCTTTTAACCGAATATCAGAAAGGAATTATACCCCTTCTCGGCCACCACGCCCATTTTACTGTATACCTCCTCTGTCCTAACTCACTACCGCATTCGGTTCCTCTTCGATGTACTAATCATAATTTAATTTCTTCGGTATAGTTTATGTTTTACCTGCTCTTCGTCTCGTAGTAAGCTCAAAAATTGTGGTTCGTATTTTTTACGCTGTAAAATGTGTTATTTCCCTCCCATGCCCTGACCCGCACTAAATTATATGAATCCCTGCCCCCGAATTGCGGTTATTAAAACTTGTTGTTAAACACATGAAATGGGGATGGTAACGATGAGGAATAAATAAGCCACCAGTTCAAACTCTGCTTTCAAATTCGTAGGCATACCCCTCTTTTAATGGTTGACCTTTTTGCTGTATTGATGCTCAACCCTAGAGTTTGCGCTTGGAGCATTGCTTTTGTAACTGGCGTGGTGAAATGCACTGTGCGCTACCCCTCAGACTTGACCATTTCCTTTTTCCAGGGAGCACCGTCAGCAACTCAAAGTAAGTTTACGTGCGTTTGCTAGCTTTCCAATGCATTCGCTTCTTTGGTTGGAAAAACGGTTGCTTTCAGATTTTCTATCAGGCTCCTAGTATTTTAGAGAGATGCAACAGCACCATCGATTCGAGAATCTAGGCCCAGTCATTTTGAAAATCCTAAGAATGGATCCACTTTCACTAGTCCACTATTTCGCGATTGAACCTGTTTCAAGTTACTCTGCTAACTCTGTTTCTGTTATAGGGTCGAGGCCTCAAAGTGTGATCACGGGGCAATTGTGATCATTAAGCTTTACTGCGTTCCAGCATTGTTTAAAAAAAAGCTAAAATATGAAAAATTTAGAGCTGGAG
>JABASM010001046.1:0-16772 GCA_019776545.1 Brachystomella parvula | reverse complement strand
CCCCCCCCCCCCCCCCCTAAACAATACTTTATGTTAGGATTATTATGTAAGTGTGCCAATGATGATGAGCTTGTGTGTGAAACTGAAGCTTAATTATTAAAGTAGAGCGATTAGAAGGTAAAGGATACAAAAAGTGGGTCACGGGAGGAAGGTGGAATAAAATTGCTATCAAAAATTCCATAGCAGGGATACTGTCCAGAAGCGTGTGGGTCCATCTCCCAAACTAAAAGATTTCTGGTCGGGGAAAGCGAGCTAAGCATTTCGACAGAATAGAAATAGAAATGGAGCATTGTTCGTGCTAAGCTCGAATAGTTCAAAATAAAAATTTAGGTGGCCTTTCCTAAAAAAAAACAAAAACAAAAAACAATGTTTGTTGCTAGCTCACTTCCGCACTTTGTTACTCTCTATTTCTGCAACAATGAAGCTTTATACTATGTCACTACTCCTTAAAGGAAACTTTCCCTTCATCACCGCAAGTCCATAAGACACCTGACCCAATTTTTTTCTCCTACAAAGTTAGAAAGTGTTACGTAGTAGTTAGTAAATAATGGATTTCTTTCATGAGTCTATTACGAAAATGGGGGAAACTGTATAGGGATAATAAAAAAGAGAAATATGCAAAAAGTGAAAGCTAACCTGACCTGGAGAAAATAAAACATGGAATATCAAAAAGAAAGACGTGTCCTAGATTCTGGAGTTTTTATGACGAAACTAACTTTGATGGGTTGACTTAACCCTTTTGTTATGAAAAAATATTGAATTCACACACCTGCAAAATAATCATTCAGAGATAATCGTACTAGGGGCAGACCCAATATACCATGGGAAGGAATTCATGCCTAGGAGCCCTGACCTCCGATGTCGAATCATAACCCATCCAATAACAAACAACAAAAGGAATCGAATCAAAGTGACTTCCTATCCTTGGCACACATTCTACCGAAAAATTATTCAAACCTCATAACAGTGCTCTTAACCACCCACAGTTTTAAATTCAAAAAATACAGTAATTATTCCACCCCAACTTTCTCCAACATCCAAAATAGTAATAATTATAATTCTCATCTATTAACTCAAGCCATCGACAGGTTTGGAGTGGGAAATTAATTAATTTGAGCGGAACAAACCCGAATACCAGGAAAATCAGAAAAATTCTATGACGAAGAGGGGAAAAAAAACTTACCAAGGATTAAATGTAATTTAGCTTCAGTTTGAAAGGCGTAATGAAGAGTGACGAGGAATGGAGATTCCCGTACGGCTTCTAATACTTGTCTCTCTGTCTTCGTGTGCTCCGTTGTCTTTTTCTTCTGGACAATGGCTGCTTTCTTAAGTACTTTCATTGCATAGAGTCTCCCATGGTCATAACCTCCAACCTTTCGGACCAAGAAGACTTTTCCATAGGCTGAAAACAAGAAAAAAATAAACCCGGAATTAGATGATGGACATTAGATATAAATCAGCCTACTCAATCCTGAATCCTTTATTAGCCTTGAGCCTGTAAAATTCCATTCAGAGAAAATACTGATATTACTATTGATTATTGAAAAAATCGAATTTAGGCAAGGAGGGCTTCCAAGGACGGAAGGCAGAAGAATAGACAAACACAGTACAAGGTAAACAATTGATTCAGAACACCCTCTCCTTATTCGCTGTCAAGGACCGTGTTTTAATATACAGACGCTCAATTTATTAATTGATTTTTTTTTATTCCTTAATAATCCAGTTGCAGAACCCTTTATGGTAAAATGATTCCTTTTGATAAAAGAGCTATAACGTCGAGGTGTAAGAATTCCTGGTGAAAATCCTACATTATTTTTTTTATGTCGTGCTCTAATAATCTCCTATAAAGTTTCCAAATTTCGAAAGTCTCTTGCCATGCCTTGAGCACAAGTATCTGGCTCAGATCGAACAGTGCCGCAATTTACTTTGTTTATTTTCTGAAATGTAGTATTGGCATTTCCTAAAAAACAGGGAAGAATTTTGTTGACAAAAGAATGAGTGATATCACGTTACGGAGAAAAATCTTCACAGGCTCAGGTTCACCTTCATTATCATGATCATTCTTTTTCCACTCGACATTGGGCAGGAAATACTTGGCATCGCAAATTCCTAAGCTATTGTTCTTCAGGGATTCCTTACCACTTAGTACTACCTTACTCCCTTGCTACCACCACTCGGCCAACTTAAAATGCGAAACTGCCTCAAGGTAGAGTTAAAGCTACTCTGCAAAAAAAAAAGAAAAAAAAATAGTAACGGTAAGCCCAGCAACACCTCCTCAAGATTAAAATCATCTGACTCCTCATCCTCCTCAACCACAACAAAGAACCGCTAAAAGTTTCCTAGCACATCTAATGATACTGGACAGGCGAAGAAGAGGTTGGCTCATCGAATCACAGCCAATGACACTAAGAATTTTATTTGCATGAGAACTATAGACGAATGCATAAACACCTTCCCCACCCCCTCAATTTTAAATCAAGGAAAAGTTAATAGCTAACGGGACCATTATTGCCAATATTTTTTCACTTGTTCCCACACTCGTTTTGACCTCAAAAATCTGATTCTTTTGGAGGAATTTATTGAACATAAAACTAAAATTTTTTTTTCAGTCAGTTGCTTCGGAATTTTTAGAGTGAAATTTAAGTAAAAAACTGTGGAAAAATAAATAGCCCACGACTTCCTCAGTAATTTTTACTTCCTCTTCCAAGCAAAAAATCTTAGTATTGAAGACCATTTTTTTATCAGTATTTTTTCATAGAATCGGTGGATTCAGGGAACCATGACAGAGGAACAATACAATTATGTGGTTGTCTACGTGAGAAATTTGGAGAATGTTACCACATGCGAAATGTAATGCAAGGTAAGCAATGACCTAAATTCAAGTCCTGTTACTTTTCTTCTCTTTTTCCCTTAGATGTAACCCATGAATAAAATTTAAATTTCCATTTCAAATCTTCCTCCTGGTTACACCATCCTGGCTTTTAAATCAAAGTCAAAAAATTATCCTAATTACATGTGGGTTCTTAAATATTAAATGAATTAAACTTAGAAGGATTTATAAATTAGAAAACTTTTCCTCTTCCCCATTTCTCTCTATCACGGCTTTCGTGAAATGTATTTAATCTTCCTTTATAAAGTCCAATAAAAACAGATTTCGTCAAGGAATTCTCAATCATAAGTTTTTCTTATTCAGTTGAAACTTGAAAGAGAGCATGACGGCGAGAGTGACTGCCAAGTTTCTTCTTGCTAAATTTTTTCTGCCCATTCAAGGAATTTTGATTCCTGTTCAGAAAACGGATCTTTTTACAGAAACGGGAATTGAAGCAAATCAATCCAGGACCCACCTTTTCTACAAGTCTTAAATGACATTATTTAGCTCCTCATGTTAAAGCATGTGTCATTTCCCAAAGGAAAGTCAGGATGAATAAATACTATTCACAAAGCTCATCCAAAAAAAGTGGGTCATTTCCTAATAGGATTCGTTTTTCTCTCTGCAACAGAGGCTGACTAGGCAGCACGTAGCCCAGACATCGGACTTGAAAAATGTTTGAGCAGTTGTAATTTACTCTAGGAACTTCCATGTAGCGCATTTTTCTCCTAACAGAAGAATCCCACTTGTCACCATCATCTATTATTCATGCAAAAATTTTATTTACAATTTCCTCTTATGTAGTTTGCTCGAGGTCGCTTTCTCTCTCATGATTGTGTAATCTCTAGGTCACCAGGCCCAAGTTTGAAAGTCGCGTGCCGAGTCAATAGGCAGAACAATAATGACGGGCTTGTGAAATATTTTATCTGGATACTTTAAAATCTGGTTCTCTGCTTTAATTTTTTAGTTTTCCCAAGATCAAAATAGATGACTACTACTAGTAATTTCTTTTCGCATGCTGCTGGGTTTTCCAATATTGTTTCCTCACTAGAGTTACTGACTTGCATATATAAAATATTTTGCCCAACAGGGAAAACTGAAAATATTAAGGAATGCGGAAATTCAATTCTGGTTAAGTGGTGCATATAATTAAAATAAAAAAAACAGAAAAACAGTAAATCCCATCCAGCTTTCGGTGGAAATTTGTATGAAGTCAAACTTGAGTAATTTTTACCTTATCATGGGCAGAGATCTGTGGAGGAGGGAGTGATAAAAAAGTAACAGCAGAGAGAGACGCGTGGGAATTCAATGGATGAGAAAACAAACAGTTATAACTGACTGTTGTCTACTATATGTATCACGTTATTTGCAAGTTGATTTTTGTCTTCTTATGGTGATACTGTTTAGAGCTTAGAATTCCCCTCACTTCCTGTTTAAATGGAAACAGGGGAGTTGCAGATTATAAACCGACTAATCTCTCTCTAATTTATACATTCTTTAAAAAAACCTATGTTGGGAAGGGTGGTTGGTAGTTTTAAAAATTAAAAGTGCCTCAACCTTACTTCCACTTCCGGTGATGCCTGTAACAAGATTTACCGGAGGGGAGGGCTTTCACCTTCACCTCCTCAAAAAAAAGTAAAAGAGGAAGTAAATGTCATAATTATTATAAATTCAAGTGGTCACAGAGCTTAGCAGCGTTAGTTTAGTAACCAAAGGGTTAAACAGGGAGAAATTCATGTTGATGGGTTTACTTATTATTGGAGTCGTGAGATATTACCTAGCCCGTGGATTAGGTTTCCCTGAGAAAAGGAAAGGCAGATTTTTAACCTGTCAACTTCTTTGGGCTTCCTACATGGAATTTAAACAATGCACTTTTATCTATTATCCTCGGTTCATTGGACATCTATAAACTTTGTGCTACTTCCTCTGCATAACTTCAGTCTCCTCCTCTTTATGCCTTTCCTCTTCTTTTAATTCATGGAGAAATCATAATTGAACATCCCTCCGAAAATTCACCGTGTAAACCAAAGGAAAACAAAATGATTTCGTGAATTCGTTAGAAATTAAAACGAAGCAGAAAAAGAAAGGGAAAAGAGGACCAGCGCTCTTAATTAAAAGTCAGTTGAGTGGTTCTGACAGTTTCAGCTGTTCTCCATGAAATTATTATGATAAGGAAAATTACTACTGGGACGTTACAAATCAATTCCTATATACAAAATCCCAAGCGTCCACCCATTTAGTAGTTTTCTATCAAAAAGCTGGATAGGAATCTCTGCTAAAAATGTCAAGGGCCAAGGTTGAAAATATGAATACTTTAGATTTCTGATGTGTGAATATCATTTCCGATTATTTCCATCATAGCTTTCCAAACGAATTCTCATAGAAAACTTATAATTTTCAGCCTACGAGCTTCCAGTTGTTTTGAATCATGGAATTGTTTGGAGTTGGAAAAAGTGAAAGCAGAAGTTGAGGGCTTTCACTCCTGCTCTTTTCCCCTCCTCTTCACATGCTCTTCCGCCGTGGTGAAGGAAATGGGTTCAAGGCTTCAGATAAGCCTCTATCCCCGGCGCGGAAGAGTGGAATAATTTTGGGATTAATAATATTACTAGATTATGAGGATAGGGAGTTAAGTAATTGCGTCCTAATGAGTTAATTAAGGAATTCTTACCTCCGGTCCCAAGAACTTTGAGAAGTTCAAAATTTGACATGCTGACTCTTTCCTTGTGTCCCGTTAGGTTCACTGCAAACAAAAGAAAATTCAATGGCATTAGCATCATCCACCTTTTTTTTGTCTGTGTATACAAATTACAAAGGATTGTGACAAAATATGAAAAATGAGGGTAGAGTCTCCTCAGTTCCTTAAACTCAGGATCTTTACGGCCAGAACAGGTAAAACTAAAGGAGGAAACCGGGGAGCAGAAGAAAAAGTTACTGACATTTTGAGATAAGCACGGCCTTGTGACTATCCTCACCTCTTTGCTAAACCCTACCGTTCCTAACACGACTTTGAATAATCTCTGATATAAAAGGAAGAAAAAAAGAAGAGAAATGCATTAAATGGGATAGTTTCTACTTCAAATGCATGGAAACATCATTAGGCTGCTGTGATATCAGGATTTCAGTTTGAAAATTTCATAATTCCATAATGGAATTCTTGCCTTCTTCTTCCTCTTTTTAATTCTCCAATTTTTAGCACTGCGTTCTCGAGTGGAATGAATTATAGCTTTTTTAATCTCAAAAATGGAGCTCTGGACAGAGGAGCATAATGCTTTCTATGTGTTCAAGTCCACTACATTTCATCGTATCGTGCTTTTCGAATCATCATTACATGTCCACGTGGAGATGCTAGGATGAATCCAAGAAGCAAAAAAAAATCCGCACAACTAATTTTTTGGAACTTTCTCCCATAGACAAAAAATATTTTCACTTAGAGACCAAACAAATAATCTTAAGCCTTAAAGGAATTCAGCTGGAGCAAGAGTCAGATATTTTGGACTCTAGATTTATTTCTGTTGCGAATGAGTCACATTATTATTTTGAACCCCAAAATTTCCTTTGACTGTTGACTAATACTGCTTTTATCAGTAGGAAAAGGATAGGGATTAGAATGAGAAGTACGGGGGTGAAGGTCAATGAGGTATTGGCTCAGGACAAATGAGTCCTATTAGATTGTTTACCTCGATTTCTAGATTTCGGATATGCATACTAATAAGTAAATAATTAACAGACTTTGAATGAGGATGAGATAATTTGAAACGGCGTCCCTGAACTTCCGGGGGTCAGCTGGGGTTATTATTGACATCTTCCTATCCAAAACTACCTCATTTTTCTTAATGACAGAGACTCATTAGGATTCCCGCTTACCTGCTGCAGACCATTAATCCGAGTTCCCTTGGCGAGACTCCTGTAACTCTACTTAAAAATTTTAGGCCCATGGAACTATTCCACTTCAAATGCATTTCCTAATTCTTTTGAGACAGAATGCGGGCCAAAAATAATACCAGAAGATAAAGAAGGACCAGTTAAGTTTCATTGTCGTCCTCCACTTACAGCAGTGTTTGACCTATTTTTCCACACACAGCTCGAAATGTCTTCTTATAACTTTATGATCATCATCAAACCGTGCGAGAGGGCTACTACTTCCTATTACTATGTACCAGGCATAGGGCTGAGGGAAAAAGAACTTGCAGTTTTCAAAAAGTAGGACAAATCATCAGAAGTTCAATTTCCAATTTTGCATGTTCGTGTTTCAGAACTTAAAGAAACTTCTCTCCTTGGCATGGTAGAGCAAAAACGGAATGGCTGGACTACTTGAGCTTAAATTATTTACTAAGGAATAAATGGGACACCAAACCAATCCTTCCTTATATCCGCTTTCATTAGGAATTAATTTAGTAAAAGAAGCACGTAGAAATTCCGAAAAAGAAGAAAAAAAAACCAAACTGGATATTTCTGGGTCAGTTTTTTTTTTAAGTTTTAACTTTTATTCTTCAGGATTTTGTGTTCACAATCACATCAAGGAATTTATCTTCGCTAAAATTCCTAGAGGATACGCTTCAGATAAAAGTTCGGAAGTAAAAGTAAAGAGAAAATAGAAAATGGGGAAACGTCCATATCAAGAGGTCGACAGGTCCACAGATAATCATTGGGAAAACGTCTTAGCATCAAATTAGGTACAAGCAGAGCGAGTCCTCTTTTCCTTGCTTGCGGTGGTGGGTCGGACACGCAAAATTTCCCGTTATGCTTTTAGTCTTTTGGCCAGTCTTAAAAGAAAGTCAGGTCTGAAGGCAAGTGAATGATTTTAATAGTAAAAATCAAAGCATAAATCAAGGGAAGAAATAGTTGCCTCAATGCGGACGGGTACGTTAAATTGCCAAGCGCACTAGTTATAGAGTCTGCATAATTAGTTGCTAGCAGAATTTTAAATAACTTATCTGCATAGAACTCCTTTAACCACAAAAAACAAAAAAAAGCCCAACCACATAATACTAACAAGTTTGTATGGATCAGCCTGACTTTCTGCAATACTGAATGCCATCAGAAATAATCCATACAGCAAGCCAAGAGTCTTCTTAGGAAATATATAGTCGTCGGAAATGAAAATAAAACCCCTATATTCTGGAGTCCGGCTGCCGTTTGCTTAGAAAGTGAAAAAGGGACAACCCTTTCCATTTTTAAATTCGGTGAACCTCTGTTATTTCCACCTGTTCAATTTACACCTTAAGGGGTGGCTGAACTGGAGAAAATCGCAGACAAGATACTGTCATCAAATTTTACTCTCTCAGTACTTAAAAATCAAAGTCCATAACCTTCCCAGAGGACAGCATGTCAATGAAATCAACTAACGAACCCAATGTCCTCAAAGTAAACAAAAAAAACTTTTACAAAGAAGGCCAAAGTCACTTTACTCCCAAAATTTATATTTTTCTTGTTAAATCAATCAACAGAATTCCAAAAAAAGAGCGAGGGAAAACCTCGTTCCCAGAAGAGTAGATAAGCTAAAATGAAAGTGGAAAAAATTCTTCATTAAAGACAAAAGTTTTTAAAGTGAAAAGCTAATCAAACTTGATTTCCCTTGAAAACCTTTTTTTAATTCACCTTTAAGCGGTTGACTGCATACAGGTAGTAGGAGAAAGGAAGTTAATTAGGCTTTGCTAAATGTTAACTTTTCACTTACTCACTTCTGATTTTTTTAAACTCAGGATAATTCGAGACTAAACTAAGCCGAGCATTTGAAAGAGAAAGTTTTGGGCAAGAGGTCAAACGGATCATGGAGGGACTACATCAACTCAAAATTCATAAAGAAGATAAGTTTGAGATTTTATTTTTTTTGGTTAAAAGAGGAGAATAATAGAAACGGTCTGTTGAGCTCGGGGGTCATTGACGTCCTTCTCTCAAAGCACGCCTCTATTGTTATAATAATGCTTATAGACAAAAAATCCGAAGAACAGGTGAATGAGTCCAATCACTTCTTCCGACTAGACTCCTACACTGTCCGGGAATAATATTTGCATGGGTGGCAGTGGTATGGTTATGGCTACGAATTGGAAAACCACAAAAATTCTACACCGATCTTGAGTACTATTAAGATATAAAAACCAATAGAATGCTAACAAATAAATCTGTGTTACTCAGTGTTATTCAACCTGTGGAATCCTTTTCTCCCACTTTTTCCTAAAACCGTACATTCAAACCCCACTTTCAAAAATCAAGTAACGCCCTCACTCTTTCTATCATTCTATTCTAATGATAATTGTTTTGATGTGCATTTGACTCGTGGAACACAATGAGGAGAAAATGAGATTCCCAAATTATTTTCATTCAGCAGAACAGTTGTAAAGAGAAAGTTAAGGGTTAATAACCTGTTGATGAAGGAAATTCGGCCATACTCCAGCCACTTGACCAAATTCTTTTGTATCAGGGTATAAGATCACGAAAAATTATCACTTTCGATGCTGGATTCCAAAAAAAAAAAATTCACTCGAGCATTTTTTTACAGTTATAGTTTACGGAATTACGTTTTGGATTGAACTAAAAAAAGTTTTGTGTTAATTAGTGTCCTGCAAATTATTTACTAGACATCACCTAAAAAAATTTTCCTTATCTCTGGCAGATAAACAGATTTTCAGTGACTGATTATTCATGAGGTCAAAATTCCCATTTCCTCGGTCATACAAAGCTCCAAATTCGGAGCAAAAAAAAAAGTAGCTAGATGGCTTGAAAATTGATAATACCGTTGGACCAACCCCCCAATCAGCGTTTATCGATTGTATAAAAATGCCTAAATGCAACTAGTAGCATCATCCCAGCTAAACGTTCGAATGAGGTTGTAAATTGTAGTATGGTGGGAAGGCTTTCCGACAAGGACGCTACCAATTTTTAGCAACAACCGAGACTCATTAAATAGAGTCCGACGACAACAAAGAGTGATCTTGAGATCATGAGTTTGCATATTATTGTTTGGCTTTCATCACTTTTCCACAGAATCCTTAGAGTTAGAAGGTTATGTTGCCACGTGAGGTCATTCCACCACCACCGTAACCATCCCCATCATCACATGCTACAAACTCCTCCTGAAAATAGGAGTTGAGTTTCCAACGCACAAAAAAATCTGATCAAGTTCGAGGATCTCTTTATCACTACCCTCCTTCCATGAGCTCCAGGAAAATTCCCATTACTGAGATCAACGTCAGCTGGTAAATTTTTTTTTTCAGAATATTTTCTCCTTACTCAGTTAACATTTTCCTTACTTCTAACTGAAAGAACTAATAAGACAAATGACTTAAGAAAAATTAACGGGACTTTCTCCTATTACGAGACCTCTCCTCAGATATTATGCGGTCAATCGTACAAATTCCTTAGGTTAATTTTTCCCACTCATAAACCACCAATTAGCAGTATGAGAAGAAGAAAAAAAAAACCACTAACAAAGGATCGCTTTCTAAATAGCTACAGGTGTCCGACTGTAAATTATTTTTACAGCTCGTGTATTCCTCGTGTATTCGTGTATTCTGAATACTCAGTTGAAAATTTTGTTAAAAAATCTTGACTGGAAATTAATAAGCGAGCAGCCCAACAAGAGCCATCTGGAAAATTTTCATCCTCATCCAGGAGAAAAGGCATTCATTTTTGTCTGAGAAACTTTTATTTGGAGTTGATATAGCCAGGATTATAAGAGTTTTAAGTTTCATGGTGAGGTTACATGCAAAAATAAACCTAAAACTGATCTTTAGTGAAATCATAGGAGAAAAAAAGTGATTCTTTAGTCTAGTGGAATATAAGTGAGAGAACGGGATACGAGCAGGCAGGTCAATGTCTCCACTACTTTTCCCAACCAACTCCGTCAAATTAACCGAGGCAGCCAGGGGAGTTGGAGTAAAGGAGAGCCAAATCTCAACAGTTGACTGAGGGCTTTCCCCTTTCATCCCTCATAACAATGAAGAAGAATTTGGAGGATATTAAACTTTCTACCTAGAAAATTCAGAGCTGTTTTAAGAAAAAATCCCTCGTAAATAATAATATGAGGAGAGCTTGGATCTCAAAACGTTCAGACTACCGTAGTAAGGTAATGTGACATGAAGATACTAACGCTCTTTACGGTTGGTGACGGCTACCACAAAAAAGGAACTTCCTAACAACATAACGGACCGGAGTTCAACGTCCACTTACTACGCATGAATAACTTTTACTCTTCCATTGTTTATCACCACTAAATTCATTTGTAAGTTCAATTACTCCTCATTAATTAAAATCTATTTTCTATAAACATTTCTGGAGAACAGTCTCGTTTTTTTCCCTGGTTGCTGGAATTAAATTCTTAAGCTCACAGACTCACTTGCCTAATTTTTTGTGCAAAAAAAAGAAAGAAATTAAATCGGACGTCGATCTCACCTAATTAGAATAAACTCATTATTCCAGACAGAATAAAACAAAGAAATCTTCTCCCGAATCAAAGCTACCTACTACCTATCTTTGTAATTTCAGTTTTTTCGTACTTTCTTTTTTTTTGAAGGGTGTCAGTTGCGGAAGGGAACAATGAACTTTTCATGCTTCAATTTATATGAAATTTTAGCAGAAAATTATAATACTCTTTTGAAGAAATTCTTTTAATTTACCTGGCTGACTGAGTTGATTTCCAGGTATGATGACTTCTTCATGTATGATTTCCAAGTCATCCTCATTTTCAACATCATCACCCTCAAAGTACCCACTCTCGTGGTCTGATTGAACACCCATGTTACTTTTACTCATTTGTTGGTAAAAAAAAAACTAAAAGTTGATACGAAGAGACGGATTCAATTCACCCGTCCCGTTTGAAGTCCAAAATTCTCAAAATTAACGAAACTAAACTTTTAAAGGCCCAAATATAAAACAACTGATTTTGTTATAAACACCATGAGCACTTGACTGAAAGGACTTTCTCCACTCAGTACACGAGTTCTTAGTAAATCTAAGTCACAGGGAAAAATGGCCACGTCACGTTTGACAATATTTTGTAAAAATAGGTCAAATCCTTGTGATTATAATTGCTTCATCAGCAGAAGGAGGAAAAAAGTTGTTTCAATAGGTTGTTGATGTTTATAAATTTTTTTTTTCGGATGGATTTCCCCAAATTACTTTCACTCAAACTAAATTACCCAGCCTCAAAGAACATGAACTGATGTGGGACGGTTGTTGTGAAATAGGAAAAACACAAGAGGCTCATTCTGAATCATGAAATCTGGCATGTATTGTTTCTTTTTTTGTTTAGATGATAAGAGACCTCCACGGTATCTTTCCAAAGAAATTAGTTTAGTTTCTCAGTAAAGTATTCCAGCACTTGTAGTTAGCTGAACCAAAGCTTGTCGCTTGTGCTTTTTGAAAGTGATAATTGATAAGGGAAAATCGTGGGTGAAAGTTTGGTACAAAATATTTTTTTTTAATATGAAGAAATCACTAAAGATTAGACAATGTTGTCGCTCACTGGTTTAAAGAGTTAAGCACATGCACCCAGCGTCTGTACCCAAAACTTTCGTAGAACCTTTCAGTGCGATGGTTGAACCAACTCTGACAGCAACTCCGGAGTTTCCCATGGCTTACTTTCGCTATGAGTTTGACAGTACAGTACTGAGAAGAGGTGGTGGGAGCCCCATAGAACCAGTATAGCCTTAGCTGACTGACGCACAGGGACAACCAGAGATTCCATTGTATTCACCTATTTATTCCGATTCCAAGCTCTTCTAAATAAAATACGTACTTGTTTTTCTAATTTTTTTGAACAAAAGTCTATTAAGCAAAAATTTTGAGGCAATTTCAGAATTTTTTAAAACCAAATATATTGCATTTTCATATTTTTTAACATTCAGTGTTAATTTTTTCTTAAAATTCTCATTAAGTGAGTCAGTGCAAAATCCAGTTATTCTAATTAGAATTAAAGGTATAAATCAAAACAACCCGGATTATTCTAATATTTCTGAGTAGTCTGTGATGTACTGTAGGCCTCTTTGAAGCAGTTGAGAAAATGTAAATTTTCAAGGAATTAGGATTCCCGTAATCCATTTTAATTACTCTGGAAATTTTGCAATATATAGTCCACACCCCGAAAAACATCTTTGACCTCAATGACACGGCGCAGAAATCCCATTGTTTTTAAACTGTCAGTTCTGTCTACTCTCCTGTTGTCAACAAATAATAAGTTTTGATTCTATTTACCAGGAAATTTCCAGAAGCGGCGGTAGCCACCCAGGCAGAGTAGGTACAATATATCCGGTAACCAATATATCCAACTCAGGGAAAAAATTAAGAGAAACGAGGAGACCTTTAGAATTTCTTGTCTTTCGTAACCAAGTATATCAAAATTCTAATCCGCCTAACGCCTAACCCAAACAAAATGGGAGGCGTGGTTCGACCAGATGCACTTTGACATCTTTCTTCACATCGTACTCTTCGTCATCCTCGATCACCATCCAAGTGGATTAGCTCATAAGATTGAGAGAAGAGCTAGCTGGACAATTAGCTTGATGATGAAACCCACGTGAGCCCATTTTATGCTTCCAGATCCTGGGTGCTTCCTTTAGGAGAGTTAAAGCCTAGATTCGCTTTAAAACCACCGTTCCAATGGCCTCTACCAAGCTTAATAAATATTTTGATAGCAATTTTCCCCAGGAGAATTCCAGAAGTTGATCATTAATCAGGAAAAAATCCTAAGCACTCACTGTGTAAGATCCACTATAAAATGAGCAGATTCAAGGTTGTTTACGTGCTGTTAAAAATTTCCTCATAGTGTACACTAGCTGCGAATGAATCTAGCTATCCTAGAAAATAAAAATATTTATATTGAGACCTCTGTTATAAATATTATTATGGGGCTAGAGCTCATCATTTAGTTTCTGCAATTACTTAAAAAGAAAAGCCTCTAAAACACGCCACTACTTTTATTCCGTTTTTTATATCTAGCAGTTAAAATCCAGCTCACAAAAAATTATTAGGAAATTTGAGTGAATTGAGGCAAAGAATTCAGATTAGCACGGAATATAGGGGAAAATTATTAAATAGACTTGGTCTCTCCTGATCGTAATTATTTCCGTGCTAAACGTTAACTTTCGTCTGAGCAACGAATCTAATCTCTCAATCTAAACGTAAGAGCGAGCGATTTTTACAAATCTTTGGTATCGAAGTGCAAACTTTCTGAAATTTCATCTGCATCAGCGAAGTCCAGGGGTTCCTTCCCATAGACAACTGGGACATTTGACAGTTTCAAACAAAATTCATAACCACGAAATCCACAGTTCCAACATAATGAATTACTAGTAACGTGTTACAGGGAACAAGCCTAGCTGTTTCCTAACCTTGAACCTTGAAGAAGGTTAGAACAGGAGGTTACAGGGTTACCATGAAATAGTTATTGAACAAAACTACGTCAATAAAGCTAGAAGTTTTGAATTGTTCGTACTTCACTATAAAAAGCATGCTACCGGGGGTGATGGCATTTAATCTCTGGAACTTAAAACCTAATAGCGTCACTCCCATTCATCTTTTGAAAGATCTACGCACATGTTTCTTAGCATCATCTACCTGTTACGGACTTTGCATTATAAGCTTGTTCTAAACTTACCTGCGTAAGTTTACCAATTCCCCGAAGGATGCATTGTATCATTTTTCTAGCAAATGGAAAATCCCTTTATTATCACTTTCCTGTATTATATATTTTAAGTGGAGTTTTAAAAATGTAGGTGCTAATCAATAGAAACTCAAAGTGGGGATGTCAATTGCTAGTGAATACCAGAAAAACTTGATAATGCAAATTATCGATGGCCTTCTGGAACGGCATTAGCTTATAATTAAGCCTGTAGTGAACTCGACTGTGGGAAATGCGTCCACCCCCGCACACGCTCGCCTGGCGAATCAGTATTCATTTTCCAGTTTAGCATTCAACTCCATAGCGTTCGCATTCGACCGGACTCAAAAAACGCGACGGTCGGATACCTACAGTCCAATTCGGTTGCTAATACTCTAGGCCACCTGGGCTTAGAGTGGCAAAGATGGAGGAAAACGGTGAGACCGTCGTTTCCCCATCATCGACAGATAGTGCAGTACCACAGGTGGGAGAGACGATACTTCCAGGAACGTTTGTGATGTACAAGCGAAGATGGATCGGCATGGGTGCCATTTGCCTCCTCAATATTTCTACTGGACTCGTCTGGCTCACATTCAATGCAGTACCACAAGTTTCATCTGCTTGGCTGCATACTGGCTGGAGTGACACGAATTTATCCGTCCTGCTTTATTTCATTGGGTCCATTGTGTCCTCCCTATTCAGTGGATTCATTTTTGAAAAATTTGGAATTAAAAAAGCGGTAGGTTTACTAAACAGAATTGGAAGAATGAGGATTGAACCAAATATAATTTTGCTCCAACCTTGCTCAATGCCTGGATCCGTGACTAGCTTATGCTTGGTGGAGTCGTGAACATGATTGGGACATGGATTCGGTACTTTGGAACTTTTGTTGAAAGTAGTGAAGAGTCAAACGAACTAAGGATGGTGGTAGTCCTGGGAGGCCAATTCATAGCTGCTACTGCCCAGCCATTTTTCTTAAATGCTCCACCAAAATACGCAGCAGTATGGTTCAGTGATTCAAGCAGGGCAATAGCGACCACCATAGGAAGTCTCTGTATGTATTCTTCGTTTTAATTTGAAGAATTTCTGTTCCAGGAAAATTACATGATTCTGGTATTTTAGCTAATCCCATTGGGGCAGCTATAACAATGATCCTGATTCCAGCACTTTGCAAGGATGAAAGTGATATGCCGCTCACCGTAAGTTTCTTAATTATAAAATAATCCCATACCGAAGCTTATAATTAAACTCTTGACACAGTTGCTGGTAGTCGGAATTGTTTCTGTCGTCGCCTTTCTATCCACCCTGGCTGCGTCCAGTGAACCACCGACGCCACCCTCAGCATCAGCAGACTTGGCTCTGGCGGCCGCAGCAGATGAGCCATTTTGGATTTCGATACGAAAAATTTCATCAAACTCCCAATTCTGGATCCTACTAACTTCATTTTCCGTCTACGTTGCTTTCTTCAATACGTTCTCCTCTCTGATCAATCAGATCATCACACCATATGGCTATTCAAATGATGATGGTGGGATTTTTGCAGCTTGCCTTATTTTTGCTGGAATTCCCGGTGCAGCCCTCGCTGGAATCTACGTCGATAAGACCAAAAACTACAAAACAGTACTTAAAGCCTGTGTCCCAGTTCTAGCACTTTCCTACATTGCTTTTATCTTTGTCATTAGGAGAGATTTCTTCATAGGGATCTGTGTTGTGAGCACCATTTTGGGAATTTCCTCATTCTCATTACTGCCGGTGGTCTTGGAATTAGGGATTGAGTCCACCTATCCCATACCACCAAGCAGCTCGACCTCTACGCTCTGGATGGGAGGTCAACTTTTTGGGGTCATTTTCCTAGTAGCCGGAGATGCTTTGAGGGATGACAGTGGAAGTCCAAGGGGGAATATGCAAAAGGCATTGATTTCTGCGGCTGTTATCGCAGTCCTCACGTCAGGTCTGTGCTATTTTTACAATTCACCTAATTACCGACTCGAAGCTGAGAAAGTAGTAATGGCAGAAGAAAAGAAAAATCAAACGGAAGTGTCACCTGGTTAATTTTACTTGAAAACAAAATATCGTATAGTAGGGTCGGCGTAGGTTACTGTGGACGCGGGGTAAGTGTGGACGGCTTGAATTTGAGGCATTCGACTCATGTTTTTAAATAATTAAAAATAGGAGCAATATGTAAGGGGTCAAGGGCAACAAGTTAGCGTAAACCCCGAAATTTTGTTTCAAAGCCGTTCACCCCAAAAAATTCGATGTTCGCCCAATGCAACTCCAAACTCTTCCGAGCAATTCTTTCCCGTCCAC
>JABASM010001045.1:0-16782 GCA_019776545.1 Brachystomella parvula | reverse complement strand
GAAAAGTTAATTGTACCAGAGTTTTCTAAGTGCTGAATAGATTTTAAATGTAAAACTGTACTGGTTTGCTTATTCAGTTAAAAACGAAAAACCCTTGCGGAAGTGTGAATATAGCTTAGCACAGTTTGCAACTTTGTCCTTTGCAACTTTGGTCATTTGCAACTTTGTACTTTGCAACTTTTGACGGGAATCATTAATCTGTGATACCCTGCTGAATTAGAAATCTCCTGGTTAACGTAAATTTACGTAAGCTGTGTTATGTCACAAAGGAAGGTTCTGGGTTTCACGTCATTGTGATCAGACCTAAAGCCTTCCTTCGGTCATCCGAGCACTGAATTCAATCGCTTACCAGGCTATTAAAAACAGTCCTGCATAAAAGTTTTGTTGACATGCTCTAATGACGCGGGATGGGCATACTGGGGTTGTGAGAGACTTCTTGTTGGATTCAGTGAAAGGCGAAGAAAGCGGGTAAACAAATTGTTTGGACACGCTGTATTTGTTCCTTGAGATAAAATTAGTGAGCTTCTCAGCACCATCTTTTGCTTTTATAAGCAATGAAGACTCTATTCTATTTTCATGTAATGTCCCTATTTATATTTAGTCTGCTACATGTTATTAGGGTCATGTAGGCTTTTTCTTGTCAACTCTTTTAAGCCTAGCAGGTGCTTGTTGAGGCGCAGCAGCAGCTGGAACATTGTTTGTTATCTCTCTTTCCATTCACGGAAGAACTTGGGTTGACCCGGGGTTCATTTGAGACCGGGGTTTATTGCATCTTTAACCTTCGGGGACCCGGGGCTTATTCGAAACCGGGGTTTGAATGCGACCGGGGTTAATTTGGAAATCTACGGTAGGTGACTAAGTGCGAGGAGTTGAACTTAAAAACTTTCCTGCTGATTTGGAGTCACCCAGAGTTGTTTTCAAATATTTTAATATTTGAGCATTTGAATATTTGAATATGCGGATAGTTAAACCTCGGAATCCTTGTATACTGTCAATCAGTTTTAATTCTCGTCACAGACGCGCAGCTAATTAGCAGAACTGTGTTTGAAATGAACCGTGCAGCACGGTTCTTTTTCACGCAACACAGCAATCAATTAGTTGAACTAATTGAAGTTTATGGGGGTGCATCTCGTGTATATTGGGGTGTACTGGATGTACAGGGAAAAGGTATTGACCTCTCCAGTAAGCCTAGAAGCCCCCAACTCCATGCGATAACGGGGGAGGTGGTAGTGGAGAGTGGGGTGAGGAGTGTAGAGAAGCGGTGAAGTGGAGTAAGGATGTGAGGAGTGCGGAGGTAGTGGAGAGCGGAGTGAGAAATGTTGAGGTAGTTGAGATTGGTAAAACCTTACCGAGGAGTTTTCTTATTGGAGGGTCCAATACGAAAACTCCTCGGTAAGATTTTACCAATCTCTACCACCTCAACACTCCTCACTCCCACCTCCACCATTATGGCATGGAGTTGGGGGCTTCTAGGCTTACTGGAGAGCTCAATACCTTTTCTCTGACCAGGTGTATATGAAGGTGTACTGGGTGTATATGAGGGTCTACTATGCACATGTGCAGATATGGACATACGCCCAAAAAATCAAAAATTCGCAAAGCTTTACCGATCGCTATGAAACGCGTCTTTAGGTTCCACAACTAGGGACGCTAAAGTACTCCCTTACCAAAAATCGAGTCAGTCCGATCATGCGTTGCTGAGTTATTCAGGTGAGGCCGGCCGGACGGACAGACTAACAGCAACATTCGCATGAATAGCTCGCGCTATTAATAATCTGGAAAACAGTTTTTTTACCAGACCAACTAAGTAAAATGGTATGTATACCGATTGCCTCGAAAGTCTGCGGAGCGCGGGTACCTATCATCAAGTCAGAATACACGCTATATTCCGATATTAACCAATAGCTTGCTTTCGATCTCCGGATACCTTCCGAGGCATTCGGTATCGAGTCCATCGGTTAAAAGCTTAAATCTTGCCTCAAAATTTTTTTTAAACATGGCCATCTTAGAACTTTATGGCATTCATGACTATGGTTAACAAGAATATGAAGCGCCCTCCAGTCTAACAAACTAGAACAAGGAAAACGGCAAGCTGCAGTTCGCAAACACAGCGGCTCATATTTAACTCATAATTTATTCAGTTTACTTTAGCCTAACACCTTGGCTACAGTTCTTTCGTTAAACACACACGGTAGAAATTAAATCACAGAGGAGACTAAAAAATCCAAAACAAAAATACTACCGTATTTTAGCGTGTATAAGGCGCGCGTTATACAAGGTTTTTTCGATTTTGTTTTACAAGAAAAGAGGGGTGCGCGCTGTACACGCTAAAATACGGTATATGTTATTACATAGTTGGTACGAGAAAGAGGCTAACTTAAGAGGGAAGGGCTACGGGTGACCAGCGACTTCTAGGTCGAATTCAGGTTTAATCAACTCGGCACCACATCCGAAGCAACGTATAATTTTTCTAGCTGCCGACGGCGCCTGCGGTGGGATCGCTTAGCTGGGACATGGGAGCTTGGTGCATGGAGGTGAAATATCGATAAGGGAGAAAAGAAGCGTCCTTGTTCTCTCAGCCAATAGATGATGATGATGATGATGCTTTCTGGTAAACAAACTCCAGTTTGAAAGAAAACAGACGCTTATTTCCTCTCTTACCCGCATTTCACTTCCATCTTACATGCACCAAGCAGCTATTGCTCCACCTAAGCACTCCCCCCACAGGCACCATCGGCAGCTAGAAAAATTATATGTTGCTTCGGATGTGGTGCTGAGTTGATTAAACCTAAATTCGACTTAGAAGTCGGTAGTCACGCCTAGCTCTTCCCTCTTTAGATGAAAACAGTAGTGAGGTTAACCTTATTGAGAAATGATTCACTAAATAAATTTTATTCTTAGTACAACGAGACTAATCGTACAGGGACAAACTTAATTATTCTAAACTTGACTTAAAGTAGCTAAAGAAGAGTTGCTTAAAGCGAAACAGATTGGAAAGTTTTTTGCAGCTTACATGGGAGACTCAGCTGCCCTTGAATGTGGGCAGACCCGAGATGAATTTAACTTCATCACACCTTCAGAATTTGAGAGCGTAGTTCGTCTGATAAAGTGAGATTCTTTTTGTTCTGCTGTTCTTTATGGCCATTACGGTGGAAAAAAAATTTTTTAAGTCGCAGCAAACCTTTAAAAAGAATACCTAACCTTGAGATGCTGCGTATTTTCGACAAGACGGCCGATCGACTGACAGATTAGGTTAAACATTCTGAGTCTATTACTGCTGAAAGTTTGAGACTTTGAAAGCTTGAATCGCACTTGTTGACGCAAGTGTAGTAGTGTTTAAGTACAGTGAGGGCAAAAAAGCGGTAAGGTGCTTGGGAGAGAGAGAAAGGTAAATATGGTCAGGTTAAAGACTTGCGCGCCTTAAATTAACTCGTTACAGAAACACAGGACTTCTCCAAATTTCAAGAATTCCTTTTTTCACTGATCTGTAAGAATTTAAATTCCCGGCGCACAAGTCTTTAGCCTGACCTTAACCTCTCTTTTCTTCCCAAGCACCCCACCGCTTATTTGCGCTCACTAATATTAATTGAACCTGCGCTCTAATGCTTTAAAATAGTTTCTTGAATCCAGCGTTCGGGAGCATACGTTTGGCTTATTCGACCGAAATAAAGTTTGCGATTACGGATAACGGATACGCACCAAGATTTTGAAAGCTTAAGTAGTAGGAAAAGAGGAGACCCAGCATTGCATACACCCACCCACTGAATTCGGCAAAGAAGTCAATATACCAATTTACAATGCAAATATATTTGCCCATGCATTTCATGGGTGGCGGTATCAAGAGTCATGTGTCCTAGTGTCCTACTAAATGTAGCAGTGTAGTTCTTTGTGCTTGTTCTTCTAGCAGCAGCTTCTTTTCAAAATTTGATTTGTGTCCTCTTTTACCCAGCCTATTCCTAACAATATCCGCCGCAGTGTTTCCATTGTTATCAACTATACTTGGATCAGCCTTCATTCTAAAAATTTTATCTACCACTTCCGAGCTCAGTCGTTTTGTGTTTACACAAGCTAATGTATGCAAAACCGTTTGCCCAGCTTTAGTGGGCAAATTAATGTCTTTTGTCTTTTCAACTAGCTTCTCTAAGCATTGAAAATTTTCATATGCAGCCGCTATCATAATAGGGCTATACCCATAGATGGTCTGAATGTCTACATCCCCATTTCGCTTAATAATTTTTTCGATGACGGCCACGGCCTTTTCCTCATTCATCCTTCTGTAATCCGCACCCATTTTATGTATTGCCTTGTTTGCCTCCCTCAGCCTAGCTGACAGATTGGGGCTACCAAGGAATCTCCTTAACTCATCCTCTGTGGGGTGAGGATGGTATACGAACTCATTCAAATAAAGGTTATAGATATATTTGCCGTAAATCTCAGCAAACTCGAAAATCACTTTTGTCCTTGAGTCTCTTGTATGCTTTAAAGCAGAAGCAGCTGCTTCTCCTAAATATCCTAACTTTTCGACCATTATTACCATGCGCGGATCGTCGCCTCTGGTTGTGGGCTGCTCATGACTGACAAACCGAGATTTCGGGTAAACCATTATTTGACTTAACTCGGTTGTAACAGCCATAAGGTTTTCTAACACACGGTTTTTCCGATAAATATTTGCTGCTAAAATAGATAAAGCGGAGTGGTTATCTTCGTCTAACGCGTTGACGTCACAGTCGTCAGAGTCGAGTAAACTGTGTGCGCAAGAATAATTGTTCCACAACAATGAGTACATGAAGGGGGTTTCTAGCTTTAAGTTTCTGCAGTTAATGTCAGCTTTAAGTTTAATAATTTTTGCCACAGCATGTAGAAAGTTTTCATTTTCTTCCCATCTGCTTTTTGCACAGAGATGTAAAATTGTGTTGCCAAAATTGTTTTTTTCATTGATGTCTTTCAAGGCGTCTAGTAGTTTACTGAGGCTAAGAAACTTTCCTGTAACAGCAGCAAAACGCCCAAACTCGCCCGTCTCTACTTGCAGGGAAAGGCCAAGACCCCAGTTTTCGTTCAAGACAGTTAGGGTTTCCTCATCACCAATGAGCACGTTCCCTAGCAGTAGCATGAAGCACGAAAAGCCATCACCTGTGCGAGCGTCTTTGTTCTTAGTTGACCTGAGAAATCTGTGAAAAATTTCGTAACTACCCCACATGGCAGCTGTCTGAAGCGCAGAGTATTGGCTTTGGAAAAAGCATCCGTTGTGTAAGTAGCGACCTCCACCTTCGTAGTCAACATCCCCACCTGCCTTTAAAACTTCATCAATCAACTCTAAATGTTTACGTTCATGGTCACGACTTAAATTTCCAAGCCTTCCCAGCTGATTCAGAATTGTAACCCCATTATCAGCGTTAATCCAGAATAAGAGAAAGCGCATGGGATTTTTAATTTTTGGATTTAATCTAACCCAGTTTTTAAAGCCCTGGGGCTTAAGGTACTTAAGCAGTTTCACAACGCTCAGAAATCTTCTCACGCCTCGCCACCCGTATGGACCCAGGTCAGGAGGGGGCGGCATTAACTTCCAAGTTTCTTTAATTTCTGTTAAAATTGCCTCAAGCTTTGGAAGTTGAACGACGGAGGAGGAGAGAAATGACAGCGAATCGTCGTTTTGGCTGTATCTTGGATGCAAAACTGCGGACATTAAAATTTCGTACTGAAAATCTTCATTTTCCCATTCGGAAATTTGTCTTAAGTATTCCGAGACGATTTCATCATTTTTACTTTCACAAGCCCGACATAGAGCTGTTTTCCCTTGACGATCTCGTAAAGAGGCATACAAATTATTACCAAAGACGTAAATCATTTCCTTTGGAAGAAATCTCAAGAAAAACCTCGTGATCGCTATTGTTTTTTCCTCTTCTGAAATGTGGAAGAGTGTTTTTGAGTTAGGGTCGATAAATTCTTTTCTGCTTCGCTTGTCGTAGAGAAAACCTCCGCTATTACTCCCCCAAAGCGATTTCTGGGGTCCGGTTGAAACATCATTGAGCTCTAAATTCATGAAAAATCGGATTACTTTGTACTTTGGTTCAACTAATCCAACTTTAGCCAAAAAGTCAAGCCTGGTAAATGAATCTTCTTTCAACCAATCAAGAAAAAGCTGAGAGCAAAGATATTCAGCAAAGGTACGGTGAATGAATTCAAAACTGCTTTTGGAATTTTGTTGGATCAGCCCAACAACAAAATACTCCTTTAACTTTTGCTGGTCAATAGAGAATAAGTCCTCCTCATTTCTGACGAACAGCTTACTATTTATGTAATTAAAAACTCTTTCTCCAAAGATTTCGTAGAATGCTAAGATTCTCATTTCCCCAAGTAGCATTTTTTCAAACATAGATCTAACTGTTACATTCAAAAATGGTTCAAATTTTCGTTTTTCCCTGCAATAAATTTCCAGCTTCATTGAAATAAAACTTTTATACAGTTCCGGCAAATTCACGTGCTCTGTGTCAGAAAAATCACCCGTACAAAAATTAGGATAAAATTTATCGGCAATGAGCTTTAGTTGAAGTGGAATTCCAACAAATTCTGCCAAGCTCGAATCTGGAAGCACAGTTTCTGCTTTTGATAAAAGCTGTGCCGAAAATTCGTCAAACTTTCCGCCAGGCAGAAAATCAAGCTCTGAGACACTGACATCTGGATTCAGTCTGTGCTTCGATTTCCAAATACTTTTCACAAATGCTGCCTGCTCACTGTACTCCAGTTTGCTAAAACTCGAAGCAAAAACGGACAAATGGTCTTGCAGAGTCAAAGTTTCGAATTTTCGAGTTGCAATCCAAACGTTGGCTTGTGAACTGCAGAGGAATTTGATGAGCAGAAGTATTTTATCCCTTTCATCCTGACCAGTGCAGCTTTGCCCAAAAACTTCGTCAAAACCATCCAAAAATACTAAAAGCGGCCCTGGAGTTTTGAACTTAATTTTGTACTCTAAAACTGAGCCCAGAAAGTCAGCACTATAGTTTTCGATGAAAAAATTACCCGCGCGAGCCAAGAATTCTGCCGCGTAGCGAATATAATTTTCCGAAGCAGAAATCGGCAGCTTCTTCATTTCAGGAATGGAATCTTTTAAATTAATGTGCACTCCCCAGGAACTCCAACTATTTTTGGAAACTTCTTCATAGAGTCTAGCAAAGCTTCTGGATTTACCGGTCCCTGGGTCATCAGCTAAAATCAGGTTAGTAAACCTCTTGGCCATCAAGCCGGCCTCCGTGTATTCGACATTCGTCACTTTTTTACTCCTCAGCTTATCCAGCCCGCTAAGCTCGCCTTTTGTCTGGACCCATGTCAGCTCGTCGTCGTCCTCCTTAGAAAGCCAGTGGCAAGATTTAAATTTGCAGTCTGAAAAATTTCTAAAAACTTTGTGTAAGTCAGGAAGAGATACGGCTTGGTACGAGTTACTTCGAACGACTTCCGCCCAATCAACTTCGTCATTTTCAGTAAATGTATCAGACAATGCTTTCCGCAGTTTTTCAGAGTCGGACGGCGTATCCCGCTTAGCACTAAATGCCGAAACTTCTGGTTCCATGCTTATTGCAAAGACATCTTTGGAATTTGAAAATTCAAGCAAGAAATGACTTAACGAAAGCTCTGCCTTCTGGAAGGACACCTTGTCAGGGAAAATTATTTGACGACTGAAATAAAAATCTGGTTCTGAAAGAGATAATGGGCTTTGTTCTATCCGGATTTCGTCTAGTCCAGAGTTCATGAAATGCCTGTAAATTTCATTGACCTCATTCCCAAAGTTTTTTTCCTCCAACCCCAAAAATGACTTCAGCTGCTGTGGCATACCCTGAAACTTGATTTCTTGTTCTAAAAACCTTTCCTGCTCTTCCCGGGGAAACTCCGAAAACTCGTATTTTAGAGTTTCACTATGAATTTCCAAATTTCTACTACCAGAAACCCTACTAAAATTTGAAAAATTGGAATGAGACACCAGAACCATTTTCCCTTTTTGCTTGCTTAAGGTTTTGTAAAGCTCCTCAGCAGCTTTAGAGTTCTTAGAACGGCATTCAAGCACAACCATTTTAAGTCCGGCATAAAACTCCATGTCTCTATTTATGTCCAAAGCTGAATGAAAACTGTGAATCATGTCAGTGTCCAAGAAAAGAATCGTCTCACTCCTGTTAACGGAACCCTGCATTCCTCCAACTTTGTTATAAATCATTGACATTGCGACCTTCAAGGAAGTGCGTACGCCGTCGGCATCATCATCTCCCCCTTTAATCTGGACGTGTAGAAAATCTTCGTAGCTCGACTCAAAACTTTTAACCGCTTGGGTTAGCGGGTTGTCGAAAGAACCAGCAGGGAACCCAATTAGCTCATTAGTGTAAGTTCGAGAATAATTTCCATAAATTGCCATGTATGGGTTCGGAAATGTTTTTAGGATTTTAGCTAACATGTCAGTAATATTTCCTCTGCTGTACGCTTTTCTAAAGCTGGATTTAATGAACCAGGCAAAATCTTCGACCTTTTTAACATACGATTCTTCGGTTGACAGCATATTCAATTTTTCCAAATTTTTCTAACTGGTAACTAAATTCTGTCATTTCATGAGGAAAGACATCGGTCCAGGTTCCTGCTTTTCTTTCCTGTATGAAGTGGAGTAAGTTAACAAGCTCTCTTTCACAGCTTAAAAAAATGGACATACGGAAAGTTCCCCTTTTTTTCAAGTATTCCGTCTCAAGATCCACAAAGCATTTAAGGTTTGGATTTCCCAACATTTTCCTTTTTAAAACACCCCACACTTTATACAAGACTCTGTGGTTTCTATCTGGTGATCTCCAGTCCAGGATCTTAGAAGTTTTAGAAAACGGATTTTCCTGGCACCAAAATTTGAAAATTCGCTGAATTGCGTGTGACTCTTTCGTATCTGTAATACTCAGGTTGTGTATCGCCTCCCCGTTTAATACTTTCATTTTACTCCCCTCGATATCCATGTACAAAAGTGAACCCACGTGGTTACCACACGAGTTCACTAAATTCAAATCCGCCAAATAAATTGTTATGTCGACTGAGTCAAGGACGCTTTCAATTAAATACCGATCGTCCCGGTAAAATTTCTTCACCAATTCTTCCAGTTTGGCGCTAATTAAGCCTCGACACCCGGGGCTTTCAAATCCCAAACAATGCAAATGGTACGACCTAGTCGGAGCTCCTGGTGTACAAATCTTATCTTTTGTCTCCGTAAACATGACAGAACCTTCCAATCTGCTTACAATCTTTTGCATAGCCTTATCTCCTAACACCTCAGTAACATGTTCTGGGTATTTTAGTAGGTAAGTTGATAGCTGAGCCAACCACGCTCCAAGTGAGTGGCCGGTAACAGTAACAGAAACACTCTTACCATGGAACTCCTCAGTAATTGCCTTCGTAAATAAGTAGGCGGAGTGTACTTGAGACGGAATACTGTTCCCGGCCGGACCACGTATGTCTGCCCAGACTGTCTTGATCAAAGGGTGTAAACGCTCTATCTGCAGTACTGTCCCACGATGCACAATTACTGTGTGCTTGGTGACACTGTTGAAGTAAGCGACACCCATGTACCCATTTTGCAATTTCTTTTTATTGTGCAGTAGTCCAACAAGACGCCACGAAGACTCCTCACTGGGCGTGGAGTCAATTGGCGCGTCTGATGCAGTCGCCTGTTTTTCATCGTGCGACTGTTCTGAGCCAGTTAAGTCTTCCGTCCCAATTTTCGGTTCGACTTGGAATCCTTCTATCTCTGGGGGAACCTTGTCTTCGTGTTGGTAATAAATGGCGGACGAGAAATAAGAAAGAATTTTCGGATGAGGAAAAATCCTTGTAGCATCTGAGGTCTCCTCGAAATGCGGTTGAGCAGTTTTATGCGAAGAGCTCTCAGTGTTACCCATAATCTGCAAGAAAAAATTGTTGTAATACAGAAGCTACTTGTCAATCCGCGATCAGTGCAATTTCCTTCCATGGCGACATGGTTTAGTACAGCGTCTCCACAGGAATAGTGTACCTGAGTTTTTCCACTTTTTAAAATTCAAAATTACATATTTCTGATTTTACGCAGTAATCCCTTCCATGCTATTTAATGATTTAGACTATTTTTCGAAAGACCAAAATGTTTTCCTTTTACAGACCTGTACCTGTACCTGTACCTCTCGACCATTCAAAGCAAGTTTCCAAATCAGAGGTTCTACTGTAATGAATAAAAAATAGAGACGAAGAATTAGCACACAGAATTCTTACTTTTAATTCAGGAATAATAGCAGAACTCGGCTTGATGCTTTCTCCAGCGGTGACATCGGATTGGAAAAATAATAAAAGACTCAACAATTTCTGAAATTGTTCTGAGTCCCAATAGTTGGTAATAGTGACAAAAAGGAACTATGAACAAGAGAACTATGAAGCTGTGTCGTTTTCGGCTTGCTACAAGCTGACTTGATTAAAGTTAGGCATTCAGCGTACTGGAATACTTCGCAAACACTGTCCGTAATTTATGTTCTTACGAAAATCAAGAAGTGCCAGGAACTTAACATTTTATTCACACACTCAAATCAAATTATCGCAATTAGGGTGTTCTTCATCAAGATCTTAAGTAAAAGGCTCGCCGTCTGAAGCCGGACTACTATTGTTTACTTATCAAATTATCACTGTCTTCCAGCAAATACGCCAGGTTGAGGAGACCGGGGCCAATTCAGCCATGGGTACAATTGAGTCACTGGCGATCTCCCATTAACAATGCAACTAAAAAATATTGAAAAACGCTCTAAGACATCTGTGCTTATGACCCGACCTTGTCTCGAAGTTAAAAAGCACGGAAAGTTCAACAATCAACAACTAGAGTCGTAAAAAATTAATTAGCGTTTCACAAAACCATTTTCTGGAAATTCCTTGAAAACGAATGTTTGCCACCCTCTAGTCTATTGAGTTTGAAGCAAGTTGGCAAGTGGGGGTGCGGATGCGGAGTCAAAAATTTAAGAAGAAAAAGTCGAGTGACGACAGTGAGTCATATCATACAGGTACAATTGAGTCACAGTGTCCGCCACGTCAGCAGCATAGGAAGGCACTTAGTGGCTCAAAGAGCAATTTGGTAGCTCGCACGGTTATTTATCTTCATCAAATGTAGAAGGCCTTAGTATATGAAGCTTTTTACGGAAAATTTCGTGAATACTAGTAGCGTATGGCTGGGCTTTAAAAACGTAATGAATAAACTCCATAAGACTGTAGAATAACCCTGCCAAGCTTCAGATTTTTACGGTCAGTCGTTTTAATTTGACAGGTCCACAAACTCAGAGCCCCCTAACCCGGGATATATTGGTATACTTCTAAATCAGGAGCCCTGTCAATTGACGTGTCGCTTGTTCGCGACCTGTGGTGACCTCTAAAGGTCACAAAAATCAGTGCCCCCCTTTCGTCCGGAACCAAAGTTGGAGCTATTGGTGAGTTCTAACTATCGCACCATGTTTCATTGAAATCTGTCGGAACTTCTGTTTCCCTTCTGATCTGAGTACTCCTTTAAGGATTCCTCAGATAATGATACTTCGATTTTGTCGTTTGTCTTTTCTAGTTTCTAAAATCAAGGAAAGCTTTGAGTCCATCATTATGACCAGTACCTAGTTTGTCCGTTTTGGCAAAATGTGTGTTCATTACGAAAATACGTACATGCGCACAAAAAACGAAGCGGATTGCGATAAGATGCTGAAATTCGAGAATAAGGTATAGTGATACCTGATATGAACCATAACTGCAACTAAACGAGAAATTCGCCGGACGCGGTGAAATGGATATTGATACTGCATCAGGGAATTGGGAAACTGAATTGGTTGCCTGTTGCGATTATCAATGTAAGCAAGGAATATTAACCTGATAATTAAGTGGTTTCCGTATTAAACTAAAAGTTCCCTTCCCCAGCCAGCCGTACTTGAACATCTCAGCATTGTTAGAGGGCAGCCAGTTGCAAAGCGACTTCTATATGGATGGTTCGGAAACCTGTACAAGAGATCTCAGGAAATTTTTGAATCTGAAAAAGTCTCATGGAAGCGGAACGGGAACAGGTTGGTATTGAAAACGACACTTTTCTAGACCCTTGTTGCTAGACAACGTTTGTTTAAGCGCTTTGTTTCCAGACTGGGGTGCACTTCTCTATCTTTTAACACTATGAACTTGTAGGGAAGATTTGGGAAAAAAAATCCTGTGGTAAAAACTCAATTTGCTTAAGGTTGATATGGAGGAATCAACGAATAAATCAAAACTAATTTGCATTATTCTTTCCCTAAATTCAACAACATTTCTAGTGAAGGGCACTTCCCTATGGGAGTCCAGCGACCAAGCAAACGATTTCTAGTCACGGTGGAGTCACCCAAATCAACACGCTAGGCGCGGACTGTTTGGAGCGCTTAGCCTGTCTACCTGTCTACCTATACACTATACTCTTCCGCGTCAACCTTTACAGCAAAAACCTCCACATGGGCCAGGAAAACCTCTCTCAAAGGCAAATCCGGAAAATTCCTTTCCATTGTTTTCTGTTACAAGCGAGTGAACTTTTCGGTATCTGTCGTTGCGTGGGTACCCTAGTACCCATGGGTCCGTCATGGGTACCCATCGCACAACGTCCCAAAAGCCGACCGACTACACAGCTACACCATGGGTACCCTGCTAAATTCCCCACCAACTACGTGGGACCTCATGGGTACCCTCCCATTCGCTCCCAAAGTTCACAAAAACTACGTGGGGCCTCATGGGTACCTTCCCATAGTCCCTACCAACTACGTGGGACCTCATGGGTACCCTTCCATTCGCTCCTAAAGTTCACAAAAACTACGTGGGACCTCATGGGTACCCTTCCATTTGCTCCATGGAGTTGGTGTGGACTTTAAGAGCAAATGGGAGGGTACCCACGAGGTCCCACGTAGTTTTTAGGGACTCTGGGAGCAAGTGGAAGGGTACCCACGAGGTCCCACGTAGTTGGTGGGGACTTTGGGAGCGAACTGCAAGGTACCCATGTGCAACCTACATGGTCGGTCGGCTTTTGGGACGTTGTGCAATGGGTACCCATGACGGACCCATGGGTACTAGGGTACCCACGCAACGGCAGATACCAACTTTTCCACGCACATTACGAGAATCACAAAAACTTTAATGCATATTTTTTAACTTTCCCAAATCTTGTAGTCATTTTAGATGCGCTGTTTCGAATTATAGAAGACATTATCCGGTACTCAAAACAAAATCATGCAATTTTGTTTCTTTGGTTTCGGAAGTTTATTTTCCTAAAGGCTTCAACTCATCCATAGTTAAACAGTTCTGAAAATACAGTAGAAATTTGGAAGGAAACACGGCAAAGTACATTTAATATTCTGGACGAGAGACTGAGTGTTTCTGGTAGACAGACTCAGGCGAAGCATAGCTTGTAAATTATCTCCGAAGAATGGGTGTTCAAGAGCTCATCCAGCATATCCTTGGAGTTCACAATATTTTTGCGATTTCTAAACGACAAACAAAGTTTAAGTAAAAACCCGTAACTTTTTCTCCTACCTCCAGATGCCACCTACCTCCAGAAAAATGTTTTTGAGGCTGCGGCGAGAGATGTAGATCCAAACAACTCGGCTACCTCAAACACACTAACTACATTTTGGACGTCAAGTTTTTGTTTTAGTAGGCTCTCGCACTCGTGCATCATAGGCTCGACGTCATATTTTTGTGCCATACGGAAGAGGTCAAGAATGGCAGCAACTTCCCCTTTATCTCCTGACAAGGATTCATCAAGTTCCCATGTAGAGGTAACGGAAGAACTCTTCCACTACCTGGTGATTGAAATCATCAACTGTGAGAATGCGCTCTTTGTTTTCCGACATATCCGCTTCAAACATTGCAGCGAACACGGGGCTGCGCTCTGTAAAGTAATAAAATAACTTTTAAATATCCATCAGCTGTAACTTTGATTGTTGGGTCAATTCCCTTACCACACACTACAAATCGATGAGCTGGGAATTTGTGCTCTTTGCTCCGAATCTCTAAGTCAGAGAGCTTTTCAGATTTAAAGAATTTTCCACTTCCAACCACTCCAAGGACAGGGATGGGATCAGGCTTTACGATTTCTTTGTCATCTTCTACTGCAACTAGGAACAAAAGTATTAGGTACTATTACCATATGGTATCTGTATGTATTTTTCTCATGGGGCCCAGGCCAATAGAAATCCGGCAAGTTCCTTTGACACATTTCCGCTATGCTCCGGTCTCCAGCCATGGAATTTTGTAGCGCATCAATTTAATTTACCGAGACAGCAAACTAAATGTTTCGCAACTATTTTTCAGAGATTCCCAAGAGTCTGAGTGAGTTCCCTCAGCCGAGGCTCCCATCAATGGCGAAGAACTAACCCAATAAACTGTGCAAACACGATGATACGTAATAGCGCGAGCGTAATTTGTTCCGGATCTGCCGGGTACCGGGGGTGTACTGGGTGTATATGGAGGTGTACCATATGCACACATGCTCATATTCACATATTGCTATATGACTTGAAATCGAAAATTTGCAAAACTTCACCGATCGCTTTGAAACTTTATAGTTGAGAACTAGGGACCCTAAAGTACCCTTAAAGTACTCTTATACCAAAAATCAAGTCGATCCGACCATCCGTTGCTGAGATTTTGAGGTGAAGACGGACGGACAGGCGGACAGTTGGACACAATAACACCGGAAAACGCATAAATAGCTCGCGCTATTAATAATAGAGAACTGAGTTACCTTTATGCCAGTAGACCCATAAGACCAACTCCTGCTTGCAATCCGTAAAACGTAAATCCTTGGCGCTGTACATGGTCTTCCTTAATCCGTCTCGGACGATGGTTACCGAAGATTGCCTCAGAATGTACCCAGGGTTGTCCAGCATCAGATTACTAGCCCCTTCATTGCCCGCCAGTACAAACGCACGTATCAGGTCGAGTTCGGTTGACGGATTCTCAACGTACAAAGTAAGAGACAAGTCTACTTCTTTTCCACCAGAGTACAGGGGGCGTAGTGCCTTAACGAGGAACGTTCTGAAAAGAGATTATTCTGAAAGCATTCGCAAATTCAGGCTGTTTACAAATTATAGCGCACCCCTTTTTCAGTGGTTCACCAGTTTCGAATTTGTGAGTGGAAGCGGCTTTATACAGTAGAAGCATAATGCCCCTGTGTGTTTTCCACAAAAGAAAAACTTAAAAAGTTTCTTTAGTTTGAAGTAATCCAGGAAAAACGAAAATGCGGCGTTCATTACTTGTTATGGACGCAGTTCAGCATTTAAAGTGCGATCACCACCCTAGCTTTAATTTCTTACCCAGATGAGCTTAGTAACAGCTATTAAACAGGGATAGATATTGGGTTCACTGTGATAAGTATCCGATCCGAGTTTCAGCATCCTTAATTTAACCCATGACCATGAGTGCACTGGAGCAAAACAGGAGCAAAATCTTCGGTTGCAAGTTCGCACTGGACCCAAAATCTTTACATTAAAGCTGGGATGCTCAATGCGAGCGCTGAACTTCGCCACTCACTTAATGGATGCCGGATTTTCCCTTTTATTAGATTTTTTTGAATTGGAGATACTTTTGGAAGATTTTTTTTTGTGGAACATGATGACAACTACTGGGAAAAGGGCGCGCATACAACTAATCTGTATTCTGAATGCAGATCGGGCTGAAGTGGCATGCTGCTAAAAAATGCTTTCAGCGCTGGGTTAATTAGGCTTACATCAATGCTCCCGGCACTCTCAGCATGTGTACGATGCCCACTGATGGACATACCGAAGCTTGAAGGACGTTTACTTCAGTGGCGGTGGAGGGCATGTACTGTAAACAGAACATTGAGTTTTAGCACACAACTTACTAGCTCATCGGACTCTTTAGTTTTATACTACTCTTAATTTGGGTTATCTATAAAATCAAAAAATTACCTTAGCAGCTTCTCCCCTAAGTTCATCTTGTTCCATTTTGCAAAGGTTTTTCAGAAAGACAGTTGTAGTAGTACTACATGAAAAAATTGTTTACTTTTTTTGGTTTAAAAATGATTCAGTCGCACAAGTTTGCTTTAGCGGGCTTAAAATAGGTAATTCGAAGTTAGCCGATGGGAGGACGAAAGTCAGAGGGTGAATTTTCAACGCAGGAACTTCCTGCAAGATCCGCATGCTAAGCAATGTTGCAAGACGAAAGTTTCGTTCCTCGAATTCGGCGTAAGTTTCGGTTTCGTTAAAACGAAACCGAAACCGCAAGTTTTGCGAAACAAAAGTTTCGGTTTCGTTTTCGCAGACAGCCCGCTACGAAAGTTTCGCTTTTGGTTTCGTTTTCTCTTCCCGGAAAAAACGAAAGTTTCGGTTTCGGTTTCGTTTTGTCTTTCAGGAAAAAACGAAGGTTTCGGTTTCGTTTCTTCAGACGGCCCGCTACGAAACTTTCGTTTTTGGTTTCGTTTTCTCTTCCCAGAAAAAACGAAAGTTTCGTTTTTGCGCAGGCCGCGCTACGAAACTTTCGGTTTCGGTTTCTGTTCCCAGAAAAAACGAAAATTTCGGTTTGGGTTTCGTTTTCTCTTCTAGGAAAAAACGAAAGTTTCGGTTTCGGTCTCATTTGTTCAGACTGCCCGCTCTGAAAGTTTCGCTTTTGGTTTCGTTTTCTTTTCCCGGAAAAAACGAAAGTTTCGGTTTCGGTTTCGTTTTGTCTTCCAGGAAAAAACGAAGGTTTCGGTTTCGTTTCTTCAGACGGCCCGCTACGAAACTTTCGTTTTTGGTTTCGTTTTCTCTTCCC
>JABASM010001044.1:0-16792 GCA_019776545.1 Brachystomella parvula | reverse complement strand
TTTTTTTTTGTAAAGTTTTCTTAAAACTAGGAAGCGTAATGGAGTTCAACTTACGTTCGCCACTTTCAAGCGGTAGACCAAGTAGCCCATTACCACCAGAACAATAAGAGAAATTATTGGAAGTAGAATGTAGAGTAGCGTCATATTACCAGGCGTCGTAACCAGCCTAACTTCTTTTGTTGTATTAAAATCTTGCTCAGGTTCTAAACAAAGAAGTTGAGTAAAAATTCTGCTATTCTTATTGCAAGAAATTGGCGAATTAATTAACTAACCTAATATTTTCTCAACGTAGGCAGTGATATTGTTGCTGTCCGTTCTTTTCCACCATCCATAGTGACCCTCTGCTCCGTAGCGTCCATCTGGTTGATTTGGATCTGGATACTTCCATCTTGCCTTCCACGGCTCATCAAAGGCTTCAAAAAGTGCAACAGGAAGCTTATAACTCGAAGCCCATTTACTCATTTCCGTCCAGTATGTGTACATATTTCGAGTTGTACTATTTTCCGCTGGGCCCGTTGTACTTTTACCTTGCGTCGGCCAGCCAGTACTTGATAAGACAACTTGAATATTCCTGTTCACCCTTTCAAAAGCCTTTATTAATTCCAGATAGTGATTTCCAACGCTCTGAACAGCAGCAATTGGGCCCGACTCAACCTCCGCTGAGTTTGGCATACGATTGCAGAGAACGTAGTCCAGGTCTTTTGCTATCTCCTCAACGGCTTCTCTTTCAGGTCCTCCGTCCTCAAGGATGTCAGCACAGTTGTGCAAGCGGGAACCAATCCTCAGTCCAAGTCTGGCTGCATCATCCCTCCTCGCTTTGACCATTTTCCGGAGGTGCGGGAGTTTATCAGGCGTGACGGCCTGACTCGTAAACGTAATTCCACGAACGGTTCCCTGAAATTGAGAATTTGCCCATTCTGCTGCTGCAAAGGCGTTCTCAACTTCACGATTCTCAATGGTTTTGTTAGAATTCTGATAAACTCCTTGCCAAACAACTATCAGTGCTTGTCCTGCATCCCTGTTCATTTCTGCAGCAGCTTTTGGTTATGAGACAATTGGCGTCCGCTTTCGTCCAATGCTTATCTACACTGCCCGCTAGAAATAAGGAAATTTTTAAAATTATGATGAGCAGCTGTAGTGAATGAAGAAAAAAAATTAAATTACGGCCAACACCCATCGCGTAGGTTGAAATACTTTGGAACCTTTGGGAAACGAGATGAAGCATGTATTTTACTTCTTCGAGTGAATAAGAGTCCCAGCTCGGATGTGTTCCATTCGGCCACCAGGCCTTGACGTACGGCGACACTTCCACCTGCACGTACTCCTTGTCGAATATAAATCTGGCCTCTTCATCTGTTACCTGGGCCTGTACGAAGAAAATTAGGTAGCATTATGTACTACGTCAATGAGTGAGAACTGAGAGCGGAAATGGAAAATGAACTCACCGCTACAATAGCTATCAGTTGAAAAAAATGTAACAAGGTCTTCATTTCTTTTTTAAAATTTTAAATTTTCGAAACTGGAATACCGGCGGCTTCGGAAGCTCTCTAATCACTGTAAGTTCATTCAATTTTTTTGACATCAGCTTCAAGGAAATTTTTTTTTGTGGTTAGTATGAAAAGCTTTCCTGAAATCCCACATACCCGAATTCGTGGAAGTTAAACACTTGCAACAAAATTATTTCCTACATAAAGTCTTATGAGTTTATGCAATGACAGAACGTCAGAATGGCCGTTCAGGAGTTTTTACTGGTTTTCAAAAAAATCTATAGCTCGAACTGATTTGAACTTTTAATTTTGGTTGGCTGTGGATAGCTTAGTTTATTTTTGTCGGGCTGTAAAAATAATTTCGAATTCAAAGTTAGTAGCTGCAATGAAACAGCCATCTCCAAATATCAATCTCGGTATTCGCTAGTTGGATACTCCAGCATTTGGATCAAATCCTCGTACTTCCCCTCCATGAATATTGATGTGATGAATTTTCCCATCATCTTGACGCTGGTCAGAGGAAATTCCAATTGCAGCTGTAGTGACATAAAGTCCAAATTTCCCATCAAAATCTCCAAAGGCAAGTGAGCTTGGGATTTGGACTTTTGAAAATACTACTTGGTCAACAACACGAGCTAAATAATGAAAGTTCACCAAAGAAAATTAAAACTTAAGTGATATTTTTTGAAAAACTTCATTAGAATTCTAACCTGTCTCTGGATTGATTTTGACCACCCGCTTCCCATTCCATAAGGCCACCCAAATAAATCCATATCGATCAATCCTGTATTTTTAAGTAATTATTATTATAAGCATTATTTTCTCCCGGATTTCTATAACTTACGCCATGCCGTCGGGAAATTCATTTGGGACGAAATCAGGGTGAGTGTCACAGTCAATCAATACTGTCTTGTTGGCTGAGTAAATGATCAATGATTAAAAACTAGAAAAATGAGCTAATTTTTCAAGGTGAGATTTACAGGGTGCTTACACATTGTTCCAGTCTCAATGTCGTAGTCAAATACATAAATCTTCCGCCCCTCACTGTCGTTGAGATAGAATTTCTTGGATGCAGCGTCATTGGACCATCCCATTCCATTACTTATGGTAAACCCTTCGGAAATTTTAACAAACTCTGACCCTTGGAGTCTGTACAATGATCCTCCTTGAGGGACTGGTCCATTTGGACCATCCATCGTGGTTCCAATGAAGACTCGCCCCCTGGCATCGCACTTCCCATCATTGAATCTCTCACGCCCATCATTTTCAGGGGCGACAGTGGCAACGTGGGTTGTTGAGCTGGAAGCCCAGTCTAATTTGTAGACATTATTACCCTTGGTGACTAGGAATTTCCCTGGCTCAGTAGAAAATGGTATGATGATTGAGACTATGGAGTAAAAATATTGTTTGTTTAAGGTGGGGAGTGGGGACAGAGTGCTAATTTTCTTGTTTTCTTAAAAATTAGTTGCTTACCTTGTCCACCGAGTTTGACCTCACTATGTTCACCAGTCGCGGGGTCAAGGCGATGGAATTCACCTTCAGTAGCATCCACGTAGTAGAGTAGCTTGTTCTCATTGTCCCAGTACGGCCCTTCCCCAAGCTCAGCAACGTGTGAGTCGGATACAACGGAAATGCTGGAAATGAGTTGAGGCATATCTAGTTAAATAAAAGAAATTAATAAGTTAATTCGCGTAAAGCTGATTTACTTTCTTGTAGTTTCTTGGAGTTATTGTAAAAAATAGTGAATTACCTTCAGCACCTGCTGAGTTCAAAGAATAGTGAGTCAGACAGAGGACTACTACTAACAGAGCTGACAGACCCATTATTTTTTGCTTCAATAATGTAAAATAAAAAAAATCCTGATGAATATCAAGTGACCACTGCCCGATGTTCCAGCTTGAACTCGAAGTTATACACCAAAAAAAATTAGAATACGCCAAAAGCCACTTAGAAAAATCAATCAGTGAAGGGGAGCCTTTTTTTGACAGATTGATAAGATCTTGATAGTAAAGTGATTAACAAAACACTCATTTAGACCTTAACTACCGGCTATACAATGTGCGAGATTTTTGCTTATTACTAACAGAAGGAACTGACATCTCTATACATTTCCTTAGCATGGGGAAATTCACCTTATTGATATTCATAGAGAAGTACGACGACTTGACTATTGTCCATCTCAGAAAAAATGAAGGTTCTTTTCCCTTACCCTCCCTGCTAAACCCAGCCGAAAAAGGGAAAAGAACCTTCATTTTTTCTGAGATGGACTATAATTCCTGCTGCAATATTGAAAACAATGATTTTTTAAGTAAAAAATTGGCTGTGGGCAGGAAGCCGTTATAAACTGAATTCAAATTATTTCAAGCAACTTCATTTTTCCTGGCTATTTTTACCAACAGTAGCCATTCCGTAAGCATGGTTATCATATTTCATAACATTCTGTAATTAAGTTCATAGCTTTTACTATTATTGACTCAGAGCGATTTTTGTTTACCCATTAGGACGCCTGTGGGGTGCAGCCCCAACCATTAAAAAATAAAACCTCAAAAATCTTCCTTTGTTTCTTCTTTCACCTCAGAAGTGAACCCCCACACCCACAGTTTAGTGTCCGATTGTTCCCTTATCTTGTTTCAATATTTAAGACGGGGAAAGATAAGGGAAATTCGGGGGGGGGTCGTGTTTTTTTAACATGTGATTTCTCGTTTGTTATTTTAGTCAATTTGTAAAGTGACCCTCAATCGAATTTAAGCGACATAAATACTTAACTTTTAATTAGTCATCAAGAGGACATATTAGTGCACCAACTACTGCTACCCTAATTCAGCCAATAATGAGCCGTTAGTAGGTTATAAGCTAAAACAGAAGTATCTTCTTAGGGCGGATTCACACGTTCGTATTTTGTTTAGCTTAGCCGTGATTGGAGGTGGGGATGAACTGCATTAATTCCATTCAGTATAATTAGCAACCCGCGCCCGCAAGTCAGTATGCCTAGACATTTGAATATTTCAATGCTCAAACTGAGAGTAAAAGGACACCGGCTCGGTACGAAACCTCGGTGCATTGAAATCGGCTTAAAATTTATCCGGAAGGGCTCAAATTCTGGGGAGTGATAGCTTACAGTATTATCTTTATGATGACACGTAATGTTTTACCTTTTATCCGAAAAAGGTCACCAGAGGCGAATAACAGCTTTACAGGTTGTAAGGTGTCCCTGAAAAGCTAATTTCACGCTGAATTCAAAAATCATATGGTTTCCAAATTGGACGCAAATTTGGCGTGAATTTAGTGTGAATTCGGCAAAAATTAAAAAATCATTTGATTTTTAAATTTAAATTAGTTTGACTTTGATTGAATTCTTAAGTTAGCCCCTGATGACCTAAAATGTCAAATTTTTACGTGTTAGCCGAAAGATTATGATCCAGACTTTTATTCTGTAACATTTTAACGAAATCGGATAAGTTCTAAGTTGATTCTAACACACTGATGTTTCATAACCGCAGCTTTCTTTCAGAAAACATTCAAAATTCAAAATAATTTCAGAAAACATCTAAAATTCAAAATAATTTCAGAAAACCAATTTCCTAGCGAATTTTTTATATCAGCGAGAGTGAAGATGCATTAGTGAACTGTTTGAGCGTCAAAATGTGTAAATCGTCCTTTACGGTGAGATGGGAGGGAAACTCCGCCTTTTCCTCACTGAAACCAAGCAGAGAACTATCGTACAGTGTGACCCCTGCCCACTATCCCTTTTGACATCATTAAAAATGTACGTGTCGTTAAAATGAAATCAAAAATGGCATGAAAGCTGCTTGTGTGACTTATGTTTTCGGTTTTCTTATGCCGATGATAGCTGACTCCAGATCATCACCCAGAGCTTTTTCAATTTATTACTCGCAAGTACCCTACTTTTAGGCTGTTACGTGTTACACTTGGAAGGAACTTTAGTTACTTTCATCTGATTACATCAGCATCACAAGGGGGAAAGCATAAAGGCTTGTCTGGAATTCTCGAGAAATTTTTTATGTGTATTCAATTCATAGTAGAAAAAAATATTATTTGTTTACATGAATCCACAATAGGGAATATCTACATCTAAACTACGTGACTAATGTCAATTAGCCTTTACTCGCTATTAAAGTAATTAATTTTGAGCCTTTTTTGAGCAAATCGTTTCAGGCTTGGAATCAAATTAAGCTTTAAGGAGGTACTTAAAATTAGGAACTTGCTGCACTGCACTGAATGATTTCTTCATGTCAAGGACGATGAGAATGGAGATGAGTCGATAACTCACATAGAAAATGAATGCAATTCTCAGTCCGAGTGGGATCTTCCAGTGGTTTCCGGTTCCAGGGACGCCATCGTGCTGGGCTTCTTCTGCTGCCCAAAAATGGTAGGCCAAGGAAAGAAAAATCAGGGCCGTGAGAAGGGTCTGTACGCAAATCCAGATGTGCGTAGCGGACACAGATTCCTGGAAAACAAACCATGACGGCCAATTTCTTATTTATTTAGTGTCTGGAAGTCTGAATGAAGCATATAGATCAATTTTTGACTTACTTTTTTGACAGCTAGGTGAATGAGAATTGCCAGACTCAATTGGATGAGAATACACACTGAAAATGAAAGGAAATTAGAAGAGAGAAATTAAGGTTATACTCAGTAAGTTGAAGACATGCGACTTAAGCTTACCAATAGCCTGGAATACCAAAATCCTTCGAAAGAATTCTGTACCCTTTTCATCTCCTTGAAGTGGGGAGTGTCTGGGGAAGAAAATTGCGGAGATGCTGTCCATAAAATAATTGGAGTCAACTATGCCCATGGAGCATCCCAGAAAGATAAGGCCGAGGAAAAGGGCCAAAGCCTTAAGGAAATAAGATTAAAGAAATTAACTTCAGCTTGCATTGAGTAATTAACTTTAAAAAAAAATCAAATGCCGACTTACCCATTCCAATCCAATAACAATTGCTGCTGAAGCTGATTTTTCCATTGTTAACTACGTTGTAAAATCCCGCTTCGAGGTAGAGTGAGGCCGGACTTTTGTTTTCTTAACTTTAACTTGCTTCCGTTCTAGAACCGTGGTTCTAGATTTCTGGATGAAGACTGGAGAAATCAAGACCAGTACAATCCGAAAGTGATCTTGAAACTGAAATGAAAGTTGGTCGTGGGAAGAAACGCTTTCCACCTCAACCGTTTATTTACATCAACGTTTTATGTGTCACTACCTGATACCGCATGGATTCTGAGGAACTTGGCATTATTACTTGTTACTTGTAACTGAACTCCGGCCCAACTTACAACTAAATATTGAGGAAGATCAAGGCTAGTTTTTAGTGAATGAGAGATGAGCGTGGTTTTATAAAAGAGCGATGGGATGAGTAATAACCTGTTACTAGTACTTCCGAACTGAAGCTTGCCCCTACTCACGGAATTATTAATTAGAGGTACCCTGCCAATTCCAACAATACGTTTACTATACATTTTCCATTGGAAACGTACATAAATCGAAGAGCATGAATAAAATTAGTTAAATTTTGGAATCGGTAATGGGTTAATTTTAATGAAATTCCATATCTAAATAACTGAAATCTTAGGTAGGCTGTTATATTGCTAGGTTGTTAGAGGGAATGCCTGGAATTTCTTTTATTCTATCTGTGGATAGAATATCTAGGCTTCGGTAATTTACTTTTCTTAAATAGAAAGTAAAATTAGTTAAACCTCGGAATTGGAAATTTTTTACATTAAATTTTAGGAATTGAAATTAGATGAGCTCAAAGCGAAACTGACAAAATAAATAAAGCTGGAATGATAGTAATTATCCAAAAAAAATTATTAAGCTTTGGAATCGGAAATTTTTACACTGAATTTTAGTAAATAAAATTAGTTAGAGTTTGGACTTAAAAATTTTCCACATTTAATTTTAGGGTATGCTTCTTGGGAATTCGCAATTTTTTAGATTTAATGCTGTACATATTGGTTCCGCTCCCGCTGTATTCCACGTATGGGAATTTACCAGCAATAATGCTTGATTGAAAAAAGCTAAGGCGAGTACGCTTCAGTTTACCAGCAATATGCTTCATCATCATGGCACTGACCCCTTTTGTAACCATGAGCCCTGCAACATTGCTCCTGCTCCCTGGCTATTCGGTCACAGTCGAGGCTGCAGGCGTCCACCACTTTTCCAAATACAACTTCCAGTACTTCTAGAAAATTTTATTAAAAACTTTAAAAAGTTGCTGTTCAAATTACATGCGTAAAATCCAAGCTTGCTTACCTTCTTTTAAGGGAAAGCTGGACGGAGGTTGACTTTCATACTCTTTCGCTTCAGCATGGGTGTATTCCGCTTTCGATCCAAGGCTACGTCCGGATCGAGGCAAAGGGCTAGCAAAAGCTTTGCTCATCACCGCCGTGATTAACGTAACTACAAACCCAGCTTTAAGAATTCTCATTTCAGGCTTTCACGGATTCTAGAAAATGCAAGGATACTTGGGTCACAGGCCTTCTGGAAGCAAATAAATCTCTTTTGACCCTTCCTAATTTTTTTTTGCCGTTTAACTTGAGTTTATGTTTTATCGATGAATAGAGGGCCTTAGCTTGACTGTGCTTTTTCAAAGCTTTTTAAGAAATCTCATCTTAATTTCAATGATAAGGCTGCAGAAGACATTATGTGGATAAAACCTACAAGATTAACGCATGGGAAAGGATAGCTTTTGAGTCATCAACACGACCCTTCCAAAATTCCTGCCATGTGTCCATGTGCTGCGACGCTTAGCTGATGCTCTTTAAAACTGTAGAAAACCCTCAGCCGCGATATGGTTATAGTCCAAAATAGCTGGAAATAGCTGAAAATTCTTGCGTACCGTATAGAGGGGAGGGGGTGATCCCGTTTGGGCTTCAGCCTACAGCTGCAGGGGAACGCTTCTGATATTGATACTGTAGGCATTTAGCAACCATTTTTTTTTTCCTGATCAAGTAGTATGAAACTTTCACAATTAGCAAACTCACCCGATTACCTCCAAATCAAATATCTCCAATACAAAATCTCCATTCCAAAAATTTACATGGACCAAAAATCTTGATTCAAAATTCAAGTTTAAAATTTTAGGTTAAACGCATATCAACTCAGCTATCTGATCGAGATTTTTAGTACAGTATGTTAAGAAAAAAAGTTTACACTCTGGTGTAGTTTTGTCGTAAGAAGTGTAAAGTTTTTTTCTTAACATACTGTAAGTGTATTTGGATTGAAGATTTTTAGTTTGAAATTTTTGGAGTGAAGGTTGTTGGCATTTAAAGATTTTTGGTCTACAGAGATTTTTGAAGCTTGGATGTTTGGTATGCGAAGATTTCTGGTTCAGAGATTTTTTTAGTAGAAATTATTGGTGGGGGGGGGAGGGGGGAGGGACCTCTTAGTAAACCAACTTGACAACATAAAATAAACAGCATCGCCTATAAAGCAACTCATTCTTTTAGCGTGATAATACTTTCCAGTTTTAACCATTGTTGCAGAACAATTAGTTCAATTTTAAAAGGACTTCAGATTGATTTATCTGTTTGAGTTATCGAAAGAATTCGAAAGCGGATCAGGTCAATTAAAAATGGCAGCAGCAGGCAAGTACTGGTGCTCTGTACATCTGCCAAAGGGCAGCTTTGGACACCAATTTCTAGGCTATGATCCTTATTTCGCTAATTGGCCTCCCCACCGTAAAATCTTAATATTGCAGTTGAGTTGCTTCCACACCTTCCTAGGCATAATATTTGCTTATCAACATTGGGGAACCACCGCTCAATTGGAATTCGACAAGGGCAATTCTTTAAATATGTTTTCTCTCTCAGGGAAATTGCAGTTTTTAAAATTAAATACGAATTTTTTCTTGCCTGTAAGCTGGGGTAGAGTACCCTGCCCGCTATGGCCTGTAATGCAAAGTTCCTGTACATCCTTCTTCGATTTACATTTAAGCCTTTTCCCTTTACCTATATAGTTGTAGTACACTGCCAGTCTGATTGGCATGTTAAAAGACTGCAGTGCTTAAGCTAAGTTGATTGGGCCGCTGGTCATTTCAAATAAACTATACTATATTAAAAAAAAGAAAAATTAAAAATGCATGTGCAAATGTGTCCCGCAACAGTTTTTATAAACAGAGTCTCGGAAAGAGTAATCTTTGACCGGTGGATCAGTGATCCCCCCCCCCCCCCCCCCCCCCCCCCCCCTCCCCCCCCCCCCCCCCCCACGTTACCTCGGCTTTGTTTACCTCGGCAAAAAATAAAATTTGCGCTTATTCGAGCCACAGCTACTACCGGTAACTGGCTACCACCGGCTACGAAATCTGTAAAAAACCTAACATTTTCAGCATGCCTAACATTTTCTAATATTTTAGATCAAAATGACTTACCGGTTGTGGCTGTGGCTCGAATAAGCGCAAATTTTATTTTTGCCGAGGTAAAGTTTGCCGAGGTAAAGTCTGCCGAGGTAAAGGGTGCCGAGGTAACGGGGGGAAACGTGGATCAGTTACTAACCTTAAAACTTCTGGAACATAATAAATACTACAATTTATTGTTCTTATTTTAAAGAAAATCCTAAGTTCACATTGCTTTTTCAATTGAAAAGCACGATAAGGAAGGCATGAAGCGTCTTTTCGAAGACCACGTGGTCGTACTACTATACTCCCCACCACGTCCACCCCACCCCTTAGAATTGCGTCATCATCATCCAGAGTCAAGATTAAAATTGAAAACCTGCGTCTCCATGAAAAAGTTAAATTATTTGCCTCGTGAAAAGCAGAACTTTATGCAATATTTAAGGTCTCAGCTTGCCAGTCTCCCTTCCATGATGGATTCCAATGAGTAGTTTGAGTAAATGCAAGGAATTGAGCGCTGATCAGCCTTGGCATTAGCTGTGCATCAGTTGGTATTTAAAGCTCCCATTGGTGTCACCACCTTGATTAAATGCTCTATTAGTTCATTTTTGACGTTTTCTGGAGGCAGATGCTATCTCTGCTTGGCCTAAACTAGGCATGTAGTGTAAACCTTCCATGCAAATGTAGTACTATAATTCAAGTAGTTAATTTTTAATGAAAACACCACACTTGATGCTTTTGAGCTATAAAATGGCCACTATGAGTCCCCAAAACCTAGAAAAAAATATGAAGTCACCCTTAGTGGCCATGTCATACATGAAGGGGAGAGGTCAAATTCAAGGGTGGTCATGGGGAACCAGGCTATCAAGAGCTTTTGACTGACGTTTATCGCTCGCCTAGATCTGTCGGGTCAACTGACTCACTTTTGTTGGCCTCCAAAGGTCAAAATGACCCAAAAATGACCTTCAACAATCGATTTTTTGAAAAAAAGCTGAGTCAGTTATTGGGTTTTTTGTGTTTGTAGGTGGGTTTTTTTATTTTTTATTTTATTTTATTTTCCGCACAGCAGATTTGCACTGCAGGTTTTAATCCTTTTGTTGCTCTTCTTTTGTTCATTCAAAAGGAGAAAAAAAAAGATAGGAAAGTCTCCTCCCATTTGTATATCACCTGAGTCTCCATTTTCACATGTGACTTAAATTGTTGACCGTGTGACCTGTTTCAAGGAGTCATCTGACAATACCCCGCGACTTACTTTGGTCACCTGTCAAAAACTTCATAACAATCCACAACAACAATCAAAGCACTGCCCAATTAATCACCATTAATTTAAGGTAAGTTCAGAACATGTGAATTATATTGGTCTCTGTCAATGCTAATAATGGAAAGATGAACTAAAGTTTAAAGTCCAAAGGGTAACTAATTGCTATTTTCTGCCTTTTAGAGATTGTCCGCATAACCGAACTAGGAACTGAGTGTCACGTAAAGTCCGAGTCCTTTTGACGAAGTCTACAATGGGTGATGTCGAGGATGTGTAGGTTTATTACTATATTTTATCATTAGCCAATAGTAAATCGAACATTTCTGTTATCTGTGAGATTGATTCACAGAAAGCCTTTATTGGAATCTGATGGGGACGGTTCCAGGGAAGGAGATTCGATGGAACTACCGACTTCTGTCACAATTGTTGAAGAGGATGGGTCAACTTCAATTGTAGAGGATGCTGCTGTGTCTTCCATTTTGGCTGATGCTGGGCCTAACTCATCTATTCAGTTTGGTACACAAGGAGGTAAGCTTCTATTGGATCCAAGCACTTGCAATTTTGAAGGGAACCTAACGATCTCGGTTTAACAGGTAATCTCACTTATCGAGTGGTGGGACTGGAAGAGCCCACTGCTACAACTTACACAACAACAACAGGCACTGGAGCTGTGCAACTCCTATCTACCCCATTAAACGGTCAATACTATGTGATTGGAGCCCCTCAAGATGTTCTAGGTATGCTTTTGTACTCACTCTGCTGATTATGTGCTTTTACCTTGATGGAATATTATGTGTTTGCGATCAGGTCGGCAAAGAACTCCACAAATTATTGACGCTCGTTCCCTCTCCCGTGTATCTCCAAAGTCCATTGTCCGTGACGAGAAGAAGAGAGCCACACATAATGAGGTTGAGAGGCGACGGAGGGACAAAATTAATGGGTGGATTAACAGACTGGCGAAAATAGTTCCGACCTGCCTCGAGGAAAGCACTAGTACAAAAGCAGGCCAAGTATGTCAACTTCCCCAATATATTTATAGTAGTAGTTATACTTATTCTGCGATTCGATTCCAAAAACTTATCTTGCTTTCCAGAGTAAAGGAGGTATCTTAGCGAAAGCGTGTGACTACATCACAGAACTCAGGAGTACCAACATTAGACTAGCTTCAACACTGAGAGAACATGAGAACGCTGCGGAACAACTAGCTACACTTCGACGTGAAAATTCAGAATTGCGACGTGAGAACCAAGCTCTGAAGCAGCAACTAGGAGCGGCAGAAGAAGATGAGGAAGCAGTTATAATTACCTCGGATATTTTACGATCTCATTAGACTAAGGCTTCAGAACTTCTCCATTACTAACTTCTGTTTTGTTTACTTGTGGTAAAATTATAGTCAGTTGTACAGACAGGCCAGTGTTAAGCATGTGCTACAGATGGCTTTTGAAGCATATACGCGTATAAACTAGAACTAAGATTTCTGAAGGTGAGGATGAATTAAATATTGAAGGGAACCCCTTCCTCAATTTAAACTCACTGCAGCTTTAATCAAGTTGAGGAATTTGAGCAAACACCCCAAAAGTATAGTTTAATCGAGAATTGAATGCTAACTATTTGGTAGGAATTCATCAAGCGACTATGGATGGTTAAAGTTTTAAGAATAATTTTGCCAGATTTTGCCTTTAGGAGACTTGAGCGCTTGACAAGAACAACGTGATGTCCAGCTCAGCTACCATGCATTACTTCCAATTCGACGGAAGCAAAACGGTACATTGCTACAGCAGCAATGGCTTGATCTGTCGGTGGTGATCTTCTTTATACTAAGAAAATTGGGTTGATTGGGAAATAGGAAGTTTTTAGTAACGGGTGGGTGAGCCAAAAACATGCCTCGCATTAATTTTTTTTGCAAATTTCATGGGCACCACCGTATTCTACGCTTTTTACGATGGGCAAGGTTCACCGTCAGTTCTGTTTAGGAAGCATCCAGCGTAACTGCTCGATTGAAGCTAGAGGTCTCCAAAACAGCTTTGGACGCCTCCTTATGGAAAAACTCTAGTGGGGCAAAAAATCGGCCTGACCTCCCGATCGGGAATTGTAATTTTTTCTAACTCCTATGCTATCCTCACAAGTTTTATTTGCATAGGAATTGAGTATCGACCTCCGCAGTTGTGAAAAAATTATAGTTCCCGATTGGGAGGTCAGGATGATTTTTTGCTCCAGCAGAGTTTTTCCAAGGCGTCCAAAGCGGTTTTGGCTTTGGCTTCAATCGAGCAGTTACGCTGGATGCTTCCTAAACAGAACTGACGGTGAACCCTACCCAACGTATTTAGCGTAGAATGCGGCGGTGCCCTTGAAATTTGCAAAAAAAAAAATGAATAAAAGGCATTTAAACAGCGATTTACGGTTGTATACACTTTTTTGGCTCACCCGTTATATGCATCCTTGGTTCCTGACCATCGACAACCATTTGTAATTTGTAGAAAGCTATGATATCGAACGAATTTTATTCAAATTATTCAGGTAAATTCTCATTTGGCTTTGATTGTTTATTTTATTTTCCGAAGAAACAAAAAGATAAACCACAATCCGCAATATTGGTGCTAGGCGTCCCCCACGCCACGCTACCCTCTCCATAACATAAGATCAATTTGCACTCTGCCACAAATTCTTGTATAGTAGTAACCTTTTCTGTTGAAGTTTTCCTAATTCCTTTATACATGTTATACGTCTCATAAAAAATAAACATGCGTGCCCTGCTTTACTAAGTAATTGATGCTTTTATAGTTTCCTTGATTAATCTTGTACTTGCCTAATCCTTCTCCCCAGAAAAGAAAAGGCTCATAGGAGCAAGTCGGACCTCGTCAATGGCTTCAATTTTGGAGACAATGCGTTCCTTGTCACTGCCGTAGAGAAACCGCTGTTACATCATCATCTTTTCTTGGTTATCCTTTGGTCTTGCCTATACTGACCCGACCCTTACTTCCGCTCCAATCAACCGTAGTATGTATAAAAACGCAGGGCCCTTCACTCAGATTCAACAGTTGGAGATTCAGTGTACAAACAGGCAAAACTGAAAATGGCTCTGGCACGACTACTGGTGAGACTAGTCTTTTCTTATAGCCAGAAAAAATCTTAATTTTTAAATAAATTTTTCAGATCACTATTGCACTTTTGGCATGTCTGGCTATCGCCTGCAGCAATGGGGCCGCGGCTAGTGAAAAAACTAAAGAAGCAGTTAAAAGCTCGGGAGATTTAGATACTGCAGGTACATTCGGACTTGGGTTCAATTTCGGACTTGGATTCAGGAGACCCTACTACGGCTACAGAAGTTACTACAGTTACGGGCCATATTACTACAGCTACTACCCGACGTACCATTACTTCGGGCATGGATACCGTCCCTATGGATTCTACGGGTAACTTTAGTTTATTTTACAGAATAGTGAGACACTGGCGAAGCACAAATTCTTTTTATGTCCTAACTATTTTTCTTCAAATCTTCCAAAATTATGCTCAACGCTGAACTAGTTAAAAATTGGAATCCTGAGATTAGTTTTACATGTAAAGCAAATTCTGTGTCAGGTAGCTGCTAATTTGTATAGTTACAACTGGGGAACAAAATGGAGGTTATAGATCCTTAACTTGAAAATAAATTTTTCTCCTTAAAAGGTTAAGTGAAGTAAGTACGGTTAATTAGCACTCCGTCGTCATAGACTGAAAAGCAGCTGCAAGGTGTGAGCAATGGAAGCTATTGCACCTCAGAAAAGCTGAAAATATCATTTTTAAGTCTAAGAGGTTAATTAATAGCTAATATGACACTTTTCTAACCTGCCAATAATGAAAGCCAGTGTGTAGAGAATTAGAGGCAGGTAGCTTTTCCCATGGTTTCTTTAGTGTTTTTGTGGGAGAGTGTCAGCATTTGGTGGTAAAACCGGGTAGCCAACATGTGCTGGAGTGTAGCCGGAAGCTGGGTTTCCTGGACCAGATGAGTATGGTGGTGCGTAGCCAGGTGCAGGGTATCCTGGAGCGGCTGAGTAAGGCGGTGCTGGTGATCCAGATCCATCATTCTTTGGTGTGGCTGCATAGGCAACACCTTGAAACTGTTGGCCAGAACCAACACCTACACCTCGTTTGATTTCATCGATGAAGGCATAGACGACCCAGATTTGGTAGAGAACAAAGAGGACCCCGATAGTCTGACACAAATTGGAAATAAGAAGGGGATTCCTAGCATTAGCTACATCTGTACTTACCAGACCAAACATTCTTCCACCGAATTCGGCAGCTGCACCGTCGCTCTTGGCCCAGAATCCCATTCCTCCTACTCCAACCTCATAGAGGATGTAGAGCACGAGGAATACTGCATTTACAATGATCCAGAACTTGCATTTCTTGATGTCCCTCTAACAAAACCAAATCAGGATTTAGGATTCTATTATAATACCATTGTTTATTTCCAAAAAAAAATCGATGTTCGGTACCTTCTGGGCGCCAACCAGCAGGCAGATCGCTGCAGCGATTTGGACAATCAAGGAAATCACGACAATAATAGTCCAAACGAGTGCAATGATTCCAAAGGTTACCACTGGAATACAAGTGAATCTTATAAATTAACTGCCTCTTTTGAAATGTTTTGAAGTGGCACTTACACAACTTCTTCTGATCCTCATCCAAATTCAACTCTTCATCACCTTCATCACCTGACCTCGTTGACACAATTATAGCCACTCCAGCTCCAATGGCTAGGATACTCAAATACCAAAAGAGTGCAATACACGAGCATACCTACAGGAACAGGAGCAAAATGGTTCTTTAGTAACACACACAGAATCACAAGCATAGCTTGATTCAGATATGATTAACTTACCAGGTTGAAAACGGCCACGATCTGGGTTCCAAGCTTCAATGAGCAGCAGCAAGGATTTGTAACTGCCATTTCACAAGTTACTGGTTTGCAGGCAATTCAACTACAGCAGTTAATTAACCCGAACTTCCGTATGGAATTGCCTGGGCTTTTTTAATTCCTTTGTCTTCTGAATCTATTCCTTCAGTCTCCGATTTTCTCTTCCAGTATACAAGAAAAGGAGTGGTGCTCTGGGCCTGCCTGCCAGTGCAGTAGAGACTGGTATACAAAAAAACATTTTGCTCTCCTAATATCCTAAACACACGATTCGAGCGAGTTCTGCTGGACATTGGCTTTCACAAATTACGTTACACGTTCGGCCGGTGGGCAAAAAGCAAACAGACGACGGCACAGTACAATTATAATAATAATAATAATGTTTATTGTCAGTCGAATTCAATTTGGAGTACAAACTGTTTTTCAATCGATGACATCTGTGTGTGCTGACGTCAGTTTATATTCATCCGATTTCGCTCAAATTTCGCAGAATGATAGTTTAATATTATGTTCCAGCTGACAAGTAAAATTTAACCTTTGACCCCAAAAAAGCCACCAGAGCTCAGCATCAGCCTTAAAGCTTGTGAAGTGTCCCTGGAAAGCTTATTTCACACTGAATTAAAAGCTTAGTATGTCCATCTTTAGATGCCAAATTTTTTAAAGTCAGTAAGAAATAAGCTTTCCAGGAAAACCGCACAAGCTCTAAAGCTGATCACTGTTCTCAGATCGAAGAGTCGTTCATCGATCGAGATTTGGTCGAGTCGAGTAACGAGTGGACTCGATTTGGGGGGGGGGGGGGGGG
>JABASM010001043.1:0-16804 GCA_019776545.1 Brachystomella parvula | reverse complement strand
AGTTGCTTTGGGTTTAGGATCCATATTTAATAAAACGGGATGACGTTAAACAATCAACCTTCCCAACGAAGCACGCTCCCAAAATTCCCCGATTTGTAACATCCGCGCACATTTGTCTGGGGAAGAGTGAGAAGCTTTTTGACCCGGGGCTTATTAGAGACCGGGGTTTATTGCATCCTTAACCCTCTGAGACCCGGGGCTTATTCGAAACCGGGGTTTAATGGAGACCGGGGCTAATTCGAAAATCTACGGTAGTTTAAAGAAAAAAAATTGAGCTAATAAGTTTTCTTATCTGAATTGCATTTCAGATTTGAAAAATTGTATCTGAGTAGCTGAAATTGTAAGTTTAAACCTTTTCTGTATTCGTGTAATGAAGGCTGGTTCCCTAAGACCTATTGTGCAGCTTCAGTCATCCAATTTCCGGGTTTTGCACTATTCAAAGGCTGCTTGGAATATAGCTGTTTTCCCTGTGTCGAAACCTGAACGCTTCCGAATTAAAGGCTCCGAAAACGACTCTCAAATCTCAGCATCGAATAGGAAGCCGGATTTTTGATAAGAAAGTAACGTTAATTTCCTAAACATTTGAAGTCAAACTCTAACTTCAATTTTTTTTTTCTAAATTTTAATACTAATCCGAACGGCAAGGCCTCGGCTGAAAGGGCTTACAAATGCCAGGTCGTACCTTAGACTGAGATGATAAGCGGCACAACTCGAAAAACAAGCCTAGCGTTCTTAAGTACTAGTAGTACTCAATCAAGCTTGGTTAGGCGTTTGGATTGAGAAAACTTCGCCCTCAATCATTTTGAAGTTTATTAGACAAAATAATGCGAGTCTCTAAAAAGTTTTGTGCAGAAAACGTAGCTAAAAGCTTACTCTGTTGACTCGAAAGGTGGTTGCAGTTTAGGAATTCATTATTTAAGCGAGATCTAAAATAAAGGGATCAGAGGGTGAGTTCCTGTGCTTTAGGATGCTTGCCAGGTTTGTTTAAATAAATGTCCCTTATCAGTCCAGTCTTCCGTAAAACGCATAGAAACATCTAGAAAGTCCATGAGACCTTCAAGTGAAAATTACATTTCTAGTTTTCACGTACTGCAATTTTGTCCTGGGATTTGGTCCTCGTAGCTCCTGTGTCCCCTGAGACTGGAGCTTAGTTTAATTTTCAAGTACTTTTGAATACGAAACAAGAAAAGAGTACATAAATCATTACTTTATTATCTCGTTCCCGGGGTCTGGAGAGAAGAGAGAAAACAAAAATCATTTCCCATGCCCAATTTACTTTTCATTCAACTTTCTCTACTTTCTCCAAACATGATAAAATTTTTTCAGTCACAGAAAAAACAAGGAGAGATGATGATGAGGCAAACACTCACGAACGCAGTCGAGAGCACGAAAATTCTCTTTGTGTTTTTTAGCTGAAGCGAGATGACATGATTTCATTCTTCCAAATCCTCCAGCTCTGCTCAATGTGTAATTGAAAGCTGAGCGTGCTGAAATCCCTCTTTATTATTATTTCAACAAGCTGTAAAATTAAGGAAAAAGGCAGATGGAAAAAGGGAATCCCTTTCACTTCGTTACCTCAAAGTCTTTTATAACAACAACAAAAGCTGAAAGATCAAAACTGCAAAAATACGGAGGGTGTAAACAGTTTATTAGAGCACTTCTGCTTCAGAGTTAACGTCGTAGAGTTTTATCTCCTCATGGAAAAACTAACCAAGTCGCAAAGCAGCCCAAGTATACCCATTGGATTTACTTGAAACTTCGTTAGCCAAGTAGTGCTGATCCAATCCTACAGCTTTTGTATTGGTCAAAAGTGGCTCACATCTCCTACTTCATAAGTCACCACACGTGTACTCAAAATCTGGGCAAAATCCAGAGAGGGTAACTCGGTGGTTTCATCTCATGATTCCATTCGAGTTAAGCAGTGTGAGCTGGTGCTAGAGGCTTGGATGGGTTAAACCGTCTTTGTTCTCTGCCATCACGTATCGCTTGTTCAGATCCGTGAGGTCAAGTAGCTGACCTTTGGTGACCTCCTGAGGTCAAACCAATTGGAATTTAGAAAAATGAGCTTCACCATTGGATTCTACGCTAAAAACTGAGTCAAGGCCGCAAGGTTTCTTATAGAGTTGTATGGGGCCCCTTTCGCAATGTTGTCCCGCCGTTCTCCTTTCCACTGTAAATAGCGTCGAACTCAGTTCAAGAAAATGACGACGGGCTTTAATTTCTATCTGCTTAAGATGCTATTGGCATTGTATTGAAGTTACGCAACCAATTCGTCGCAATTTTTAGCCCACTTTCTCGGAAAATCGGTGAAACCCAAAAGTGCTTGAATGTTAACCTGTTCAGCGTTTGAAGATTTGTTTTCCAGTGATAAAATCGGGAAGTAAGGTATATATGTAAAAAGCTAAGTCTAACTAAAGGAGCCCGCAGCGCTATTTTAAGTTTCTTTTTGANGAGCCCGCAGCGCTATTTTAAGTTTCTTTTTGAAGTAATTGGGAGCAGGACTTGATTGAGTAAGAGCATGCCTTGAAAATTTTGCGAAGAACAGTTTGTTTTCGAGTTATTTTTTCGGTCATGGAAAAGAGAAGAACAATCCGGTAGAGTAATCCGGCCAAGTCCTAATCCTAGTTTTCAGAGCTTAAAAGCCTTCATGGATTTAATAGGGCTAGGATGAATCCATACGAAGTGAAAGCAGAGATAAAACTGACCCGATTAACTGTTTTCACCCTCTGTATTGTGGAGAGACAAATTTTTCTTCCATTCTCCGGCTTATGAAAATATGATCACGCAATGCGCCTGCCTCCGTTTTTATCTCTTTTCTCAATACCCATCCATTGGTTTTCCTGCAAATTCCCATAACCAGTTTCAGTAAGATTTTCTCCTCTGCAAAGTGAAGAAGTGTAACAAGATACACTTCTCTCAGTCGGTGTTTATTTTCACGGAAATCAAATATACATAGATATTCATGAGGAAAATTCGGTAAGTTCTCTTCAGCTTATGTACTTTTCTGAATGGCTGTCCACATGCAAAATAAATAAATTTCGAGAAAGAATGGGAATTTTGTTATGCCGGTTTCGAAAGTGAAAGGAAAAGAAAGCTCAAACTTCATAATTCTAAGCTATTTACCGGAATCACGAAAAAATTAAATCAGACTCATCCAATTCCCGTTCAATTTTTCTTCTATTCTTGAAGTCTGGAAGAACTCGCTGGAATTTTTGCAAAAAAAAAAAAAGATGTAAACATACAAGATTGTTCGACACTGATTTCCATGATTTTCTCAATAAAAGATTCCCTACACCGCTCTACCCAAGCCTCACTTTTCCGGAAGTTGCTTACCTGTTTGAACTTTTCCTTGATTTTCAGAGGGAATTGCAAAGTAAAAATTGACATTTCTAAGGTATTTTCCAAAAATAAGCCCGACGTCGTAGCTTGAATAATCCGGCTGACTACCTTACTTTCTGATAAATTGGAGGAGTAAAAAATGTGAAACTCAGCGAAATCGGTGCCAGACAGCAATATTCCCTCGTTAAAAGCCTTGAAAAGAGTGAAAAATGAAACTCAGAATTTCTGATTTTGTGACTCGACTGGAAGTTTTGTAAAACCCAGTGGGATTTGGATTTACGAGAGCAAAATGAAATGAATAGGGAATTCAATCGGCCATGAGAATTTTAAGCCGCATGAAAGGCAGAGTAAGAATTCCATTTCGTCTTTTTTCCATTCTGAAGTAAGGGATCCTATTCCTGTCTCAACTTTCCCTGGTTTACTTTTGCTTTCACTCTAGTGACCGGCCGTGGTGGTTTTGGCATCCTCTCATCTTTCAAACAAACTCAAACTCTCTTTCGTACTCAATGAGGCTTGAAAATAGGCTTGTAAGCAGGATCTCCTACAAAAATTGTTGAACCGAAAAAAGCGGGTATTGGAAGCCAATAACAAAGAGCAACCCCGACTTGGAGAAAGCTGAATAATTCCTGACCTCAACTGAAAGACCATGAGATGAATAGCTGGGATGCGGAAGTTGCTCCAAGCAAACTCCAAGTACCTCCAACAGGTAAGAAACCAAACTTTATTATTATACCTCTTCCACAATTTTTTGTATAATCTCTCGAGAATCTTAAAATTTCATTACAAAAAATCCCGCAACGTACAATGCTTGCAAGACGACGAGGTGGACATTTTTCCATGGCATTACGGGCTTTGATAACTTTTTGACGAAAAAAAAACTAAGAACTTAAGAATCTTTACAACTTCAAAAGATGTTAAAAACAGAAAAAATTTATAAGAAAAAAAAACTAAAATTTAGAAAAAAGAATATGGAGAATCGAGGAAAAAATGAAAAATCACTGGAATTTTCAGGAAAAGAAGAAAATTCAAAATCTTTTTTTGGTGAATGAAAATTAAAATAAAAGTTTTAAAAGTTGAATTTTAAAAGTTTTAATTTGATTATAAAATCAAATTAAAATCCTGAAAACCTAAAAAAAAATTCGAAAGTTTTGAGGAATTGAAAGAATTTTGCGAAAAAAAATTCGAAGAAAATTTAGGTTATGGATAGACAAACTGAACCGCAGACGGACGAACGTATCGCCTTCGTCGATGAAATAACCTGATTTTTCTCATTAAGCTGAAGAGAAGAGATCATCCAGGAGAAATGAAAGTTTCTCCTTTTGTTAAATCAATAGCCAAGGAGTTGTTTGTAAAAGAATTCGACTGAAAATTCTTCTAGTTCACTCAGGGAAAAAAGTTTGAACTACTATTATTAGCTGAATTGAATTGAGAAAGTAACTGACCGTTCTTTCCCAGTGGAATTCTACTCTCCTTCCAAATTGAATTTTCTTTTGGTTTGGAGTGTGATCATAAGAGTCGAGTGGAGAAAGTTTCCACTTTCACTACATCCCACTTACAAATTGAAAAAATCACCCTTTCAGAAGAGCCCTAACTAGCAAGGAGGGTGGGGTGGGGGGGGGGCAAGGAAGGAAAATGCCCCCTCTATCTCAATCGCTTTTACAAGAAATTCCCAACTCTCGGAAATTCTTGTTTGCTGGTGAAAGTTAAGTGAAAGTAGAAACTTTTCTTGCTAAAAAATTTTGTTTTTTTGTTTCAGTTGACCCACAGGTCGTCATCGTCCCTATTGTCTCAAGTATTTTTATATTCCCAGTCTTCGCATTCCTCGTTATCTGCTGTCTTAAGCGCCGAGCCGCGAGAGCAAGAAGGAAAGCACGACTTGCAAAACGGTAAGCCATGAGCCGTTTAACATTAACTTTCTGACGTATGCAAAGACATTTTCATGTCTACATTATTTATTTCCCTCTTTGCCACTTCCATTTTGAGGTGTGACAGTTTAAATTGTCAAAAGAGGGATTTGAACTTTTGCTAGGTGGAAGTTTAACCAAAGTGAAAGGAAGAAAGGCAAAAAGTTGGAAAAGCGTTTTGAAAGTTTATTCTAACATAGTTTTAAATGTCTTAGGGATTTGCCTTACGGTGAGCAGAGTTGTGCTTCAATGGCACGCTTTAGTCCTCCAGCCAGTGTCTCCAACAACTCAGGTACCTAACAACCTCAAAAAAGTTTTTAACTAATGATTTCGGCTTTTAGTTTTTCTTTACTTTTAACTTTCTCTTTATTATTTTAAAACTGTTTTGTTTTGTTTTCCATTTCTTTTCTATTTTGTGTGAGTGTTTTAAATATTATCTTTTTTTTACTGCTGTTTGTTATTGTTTTTTTAAATTAATTTATTACTTCATTTTGTTTAAATTTTCTCTATTTATGTTTTATTCGCTGATTGTTTTAATTTCTTACTTTGTATTTCACTCCCGATTTTTTATTTATTGAGAGCAATTTTTATCTTTTAAAGTTACTTTTAGGTAATCTACACAGTTTTACTGCGTTATTTATTGTTTCATTTATTTTTTAATTGCTCAAAGCGTCAGGATTCTATACGACTAAAATTAGATCGGCGCAGTAACATTATAAAAGGTACGCGTGCTAAAATTGGCATAAAATTCATCATATTTTCCTCACATTTTGCAGGGCGTTTTTTTAGAATGTTACCTTTCAGTTGACGCTTAAAATTTGACCTTTCACCTCAAAGAGGTCACCAGAGGTCAACATAAGCTTTAAGGCTTGTGGGGTGTATCTGGAAAGCTTATTTCACGCTGATTTCAAAAATCATATGAACTTTAAATTTTGCGCCGATTTCACGCCAATTTCACGCCAAAATTAGGCTGAACTTACGCAAAACTTGCGCTAAATCTACAAAACACGCAATTATTGAATTCAGCGTGAAACAAGGTTTTCAGGGACACCCCACAAGCCCTATAGCTTATGTTGACGTCTCGTGACCTCTTTGGGGTCAAAGGTCAAACTAAGCGTCAACTGAAAGGTCACATTCTAAACAACCATCCTGCAAAATTTGAGCAAAATCGGATGAATGTTGTGATGTTACTGCGCCGGTGTCCTTTGAGGTCGAAACAGTTCTTATGAAAAATAATGTTTTCTCTAATTTTTAATTTCAGTTGGACGTGGCTGTACAAACCTTGACATGGAGCTGACTACGACAGTTGAGATCGTAACGCCTGATAGTTAACGCAGGCATTTGCTACGAAATTCACAAGGATGCTAAGACCGACCAAATGAAATTGCTTTACAAGAACTGAATTTGTATCTCTACTCTACCTAAATTTAACCATTTTTTTTCTAATTGTGATAATTACTGTCACTTCTCCTCAATGTTGCTAAAAAGCGGTACTGCTTTCTCCGTCGTACTTTCACTCTAAAGAGCTCTACAAGTGAAATTAAATGGTTATGGCTTTCATTTTCTTCTCCATTATTTCACATTTATTTCCAGATGGAGATGGAAATAGAAAAACTACATTTAGAGGAAACAATGAAAAAAACTCCTTCTGGGCTCAGCCGCTAATTAACCCAACATTATCCTACCATTTTTACCATTTTTACTCCATTTTCAAAAAAATGAGAAAAGAAAGAAATGCTATGGGGATTTGTCAGGACTGGAATCTGGGTCTCATAAAGAAGCTTAGAAATAATTCAGGGTTTAGTGGGACAGGGAATAGCTCTCTACACGCTTCTCAAATTTCTATTATAAAAGCATATGTTCATTCTCATAAGAAAAATACTTTTACTTTTCACTCAGAAGGGAACGTTTCTACATGCCACACCCATAATTCCAAAACTTTCATTGAAATGAAAAGAAGCCAATTTTTACCTTTAATTTCTGCAATAAATTCTTGAACAAAAGAACTTTTGTTTGTTGAAAATAATGGAAATAATGCACGGAAAGTTGCAAAATCCTAGGGGCAGAAATCTTTTGTTCTAAAATCGGCTCTTATTTTGTCTGGGACCATTGATTTTGCATACACAATGAATTCCTCGAGGAATTTTTTACACTGTTTTGTCTAAAAGCATGAAAGTTACGAGCAAAACTTTTCTAGCTTATGGTTATTCATTGCAAAATTTAAACAATGGATCATTAGACCCAGGGAAAATTCCCCTGGAAATGAAAATAGAAAACTAAGGAGAGGAGTTTGGGTCTATTGGCAACTTGCTTTTACAAATTATAACAAAAGATTGAGAATCCCGTCAGCTTCTAACCTCGCTTTCTAATAAATCTCCTAGATTTTCCTTCTCACACACCCTAATCATCTTCCTACCGCCAAGCATCAGAGGTTTTTGTAGATGAATATGGTAAACCCTATTTCATGCTTCCCAGGATCTTCCATCGGATTTTCCACTCCCGAAGGAATGAAATTACACTAGCAGTATCCAGCATCAGGCTTTTGATTTATGATCCTCCCTCGTCATAAAAATAAGAATGACAAGCATTAAGACCCGCCATAAAAAAAAGCTGGAATTGACAAAATATGACGTATCGCAATGTATGCACGCCAAATCCACATCCCAAAATGTCTTCGGCTTTTCCCATCTGGAAAAAAAAATACTTTGTTTTGTTTTATTAAGGGTAATGGGTTTGTAGTACATTACGGAAAAAAAGAAAGCGGAAAAATGCTGAAACTAAAAATAGCTGAAGTAGACTCTAAAGGACTCTAAAGTTTTTTTGGCAGCTCCTTGTGTTTTCTTATTTTTGGAGAACACAGAATTCCTTGCCAGAATTATGACAGGAAAAGGTCCAAGTTCTTGGCTCAAGGCAACATTCTACAACTTCTGATTTTTCAAACCTGATTTCCGGCTTCCTGGTTAGACCTGCTAGAAAAACGTTAATTTTTCAATGATAATTAATTATGAGCATAATTTCTCATGCTGAGAGTTTCTGATATGTTTCCAGTGCAGTTGAAATGAAAAGTAAGAGAGCGTATGCTTATCTCAAGGATTAAAATTAATTAGTTTGAGCGACAAGAGAGTAATTTCCAACTCAAATTCAAAAGCTTGAACTTTTTGTATTCGTAAGTACTCATGGAATTTATGGGATGAGGGAATCGTTGAATAAACTTTTGATTGACGTATTCAATTTAGGAGCTTAAACGAAATCCTACTCTTCAGAGGCTGTTAATCAATTTATCATCCTCGCAAAATGCAATCCCGGAATGAGTCCTCGAAACTCCAGTTTTCCTTTCTAAAATAAAATTCCATACCCTTTCTTTTCTCGGATTATTTTGCTCGAGGAGGTGTTCTCTCATAGCCCCGCTGCTTAAAAATGCAAGAAGAAAATTACATTTCCATTCTTGCACCTTGCACCGCCAAAAAATTCTCAACGCAGGATACTGTCACAACGACGACGTTTTCCTGAAAACATTTCATGGCATTTCCATTGCACAATGACGGCATTTTAGCTGTTTTTTTACCACTCCTCGAGCAGCATTTGGACGACAAGAGTGTTGAAATTCGGAAATTTTTAGAAAATGTTGCACATTTTTAGTAACTTTAAAAATCTTGAAAATATTAGACACCTATATGAAGTTTCAGAAAAATCAAAACCTTTAGCATGTAGGAACGTATACCTCTTTCGTTGGTGAAAAACCTCTCATTTTCGCAGAAATCATTCACGCCATTCTCGAAGCTTTTATGTGCTGGGTGGGACAGCAGACAGACTTTTTAAAATGCCAAATTATTTCAGAACTAATATGGGAGCATCAAGAATTTTTATGAATTTATGAATCAAGTTTTTTTCCTGGTGTGGCTAATTGGCTAAAATTACGCCCTACAAGTCGTTTAGCATAAGTATCCATGTCCTGGAACATGTCATTCGAAAGCTAAAACTATTTTGGTTTCTTGACATTTTTTTTGAGAAAAAACATGAAAAACGACATTTTTACCCCACTATACAATAAGGCACGGACTTTTGGTAAGTGAAAGTGAAAGCAAAAATTGTTTAGGTCAAAAGCGTGTGGGTGTCATTGAGAAAGTCAAGCGTATCAGAGAGACAAGGCAGAAGTAAGTAAAAACAAGGCGGAAAAATTGGATAAAAAAGCCTTCAGAGCCAAATGCCACGGTGGAGACATGGGAATTTTAAAATGGATTCATTGCGGTTGGAATTGATATGAAGTTATGTTATTCCTCAGAAATAAAAGAAGGAAGCAAATAAGCGTGGGATTGAACTTCCTGTCTCTGAGACATTGATAACGGAAAGTGCTACGACTATTTTGGGATTTGTGGTTGTGGGAAAAGGGAACGGAAGGAGAAAGTAAGGAGACAGAGAGTGACAGACCCAATAATGTATTATAAGAAGAGGAAGTGAAGTAAACAAGCTTTCACACTTTCTCCTACCGTCTCCAAACTTTCTTTTTGTCACCGTCCCCCCTCCCCTCGTCTTTCCTCTGATCTTTTCAAACGGCCACAAAGGGTAAGGACAAGAAAAAGGTGAAGGAATGACAAGGGACCGGAAGCCGAAATTGCAGGGAGACTAGGACGTTGGCAAAGTGATGCTTCTTTTCAACGCTGTCTACCCTATGCTTCTTAGCGGATCAATAAAAGGACACAAAGAATGGACAATTCCCTGAATAATGGATAGCAATTTTTGTAATGCAAGGAGCTTAACCTTTCCAATATTTATGGATTGGACAAAAATTGAACATTCTTGTAAGGCGTCCACTGGGGGCGACTTTGGTTGCAGGAAAGCATGACACTAATTTTTAACAAGGCTAACCTATGGTGTAGAATAAAAGATTATTACGCAGAGAGAGAGATTGGTTGAAATAATTTTTCACTCGCCGCTTAGCTACAGTTTGTCCTAAGGTTCAATATTTTAAGTTTTAAACTTTTAATTTCTACAGCCCAAGTCTAATTTCATCTTCGTCCTAAAAATAAGCATAAGACATGGAGAAGTTACACTAAATTGAAGAATCAGAATTTTAAAGCGTGTCCGAACAGTGGACAACTTAAGTACTCGGACAAGATTTTTGAGTTGAAAGCTTATCCCCGAGACCATGTTTCTAGAGCTAAACTAGGGGTGCCAGCCTATTTACTATACAATCCCGAATTAGAACTTACTTAGTTTAGGTTGGTTTGAGACAGGAATTTAAATAATTGCGGAAAGCACTCTGAAAAGTGGGTTCGAGGATCCGGACAAAACTAAAAAATCAGGGATCCACCAAGTAGAGACCACTGTACTCCATTCCCATTGCCCTAAATTAGTGTAGAAAGTAAATAAGGAATTAGATTATGTAACTCTATAGCATGTACAATTGTCTAGTCATCTTCGCTTTCACTGTCGCTTTCCTAAGCTTTGCAGAACCAAATTTCGACTTTAGCATGGCACTCCTGGAGACGTGAAATCATTCTCTTCACCTGTAAATCATTAAAGATACAGTTAATAGAGCATAAATTTTTTGAAAAAAAAAAAGTCATGAGTGGCGAGCACATAATGCTCCGCCAAAGTTCCGCCAAAAGGATTAGGACCTTATTTCTTGCAGCAACGCCGTAAGGCGAGCAAAACTTCCGACTATGTACATTTTTCAACGTGAATACGACTTTCACGGGTGGGTCTGCCCTAAGCTACGGTTGAGCTCTGTGCTCACAAATAAACGTGCCCAGGTGCAGTAGATAAATCGTAGTAATTAGACTCATTCGAGTTTTTTTGATTTCAGAAAACTCTAAGGAAAAACCTAAGAACTAGAGTTTGTATAAAATAAAAAAAAAAAAAACGTTTTTGAAATGGTCTCACATCACCCAAAAACTTTGTGCGATTTAAGAGCACACTGAATTTATATTATGCTCTGTGACAAAACGAGAGTCCGATGACGCAGGTCTAAACTTTCTATTGCCATGATTGCTCAACTCACCAAGTCATCGTCTTTGTCCAAGTTGAAATGGCCAAGAGAAAGGTGTTCAAGTCGTCGCAGTTTCCCAATGGAGGAAAAATAGGTGATCATCCTGAGCTCTTTAATTCCTCCACTCTGCTTTTCGTAGGCACTGTGAAACCGGAGTGAGGTTAAATCTAAATCAGAAAAAAATATTATTTAGAAACCTGCTCGGAGAGAAACTCGTCTACTCAAAACGGCGAGAAGTAAGAGAACCGGTGTAGCCAAATCGGCGAAAAATGTTTTAACGCATTATGAGTGCACGTAACGCTAAGGCTTGTTTCAACGAAAAAAAAATTCAAAAACAGGATGTAAAAGGGGCATAAGTTAAGCTAAGAAGTAACAAAAAAAAATTCTCATCTTTGTTAGAATCACTAATCCTGCTGGAATTCAGTAGTTCTAGGCAAACTTCGTAAAAACGAACGGAAAATCTTGACTCCGATTAGCTCTTTTGCAATTTTAAAGTACGTCTCAGAAGTAAAAACTCCTAAGCTCCTTCCAAGCAAAAATATTCTTGCGCGCCAAAACCCATGTGAAAAATAAAGGTTTTGGAAAAACTGTAATAAGCCGTTATTCGCTCCATGCCACTGATATTTCAAAGAAAAGTCTTAAGGATAAAAGCGAAGCTTTATTTAGAGTAAGATTTCCTCAAATGTGTAAATCTCAAAAAAAAAAAAAAATTGGCTGATGGTGTGCCGGATTTCGATAAAACTTTCAGAACTAATAGAGCCGGCTAAGAACCAATGCTAGGAAAAAAAATTTTCAGGAAAAAAGAAGCAGTTGTTGAGATAGCCAGAGAATACTGCCCAGTATTTGCAAAAGATTGGAAATGTATATCTCGGCTTCCCCAGCACGTAACGCTGTCTGATTTTCGGCATTAGGATGGGCTTCACATTTCCCAGTGGATTTTCAACTTAGAATAGCGGGACGTCATGGATCAGCAAGGGTGGCCAAGGGTCAAGTGTAGAAATGAGGGAGAGCAGAAGCCCAATTAAAATTTTACGCTGGAATTCAATGAAACTTGGCAGGTAGGTAGCCCAGCCCCATTCCGTTAACTTGCTAAGTTTCGTTAAATTCCAACGTAAAATTAAAATTGGGCTTCTGCCCTCTCTTCCTTCTACACTTGACCCTTGGCGACCCTTGCTGACCCATGACGACCCGCTATTCTAAGTTAAAAATCCACTGGGAAATGTGAAGCTCATCTTAATGCCGAAAACCAGACAGCGTTACGTGTACGTGCTGGGGAAGCCGAGATATACATTTCTAATCTTTTGCAAATACTTGGCAGTATTCTCTCGCTATCTCAACAACTGCTTCTTTTCTCCTGAATTTTTTTTTTCCTAGCATTGTTTCTTAGCGGACTCTATTAATTCTGAGAACATCAGGGGGATCTGTGACACTTGCAGCCAACCCCATTTACACATTTGAGGAATTCTTACTCTTAATGCAGCGAGCCAAGTTTCAGATTTTTTTTTTGTGTGTGAAACGCGTATTAAAATTATCGATTTTTCAAAGTCGTGCTAAATTCAAGCCCAAACACTGAAACTCGGAAAGAAAATCGAAAGAAAGAAAGAAAATAATTTTTGAGCACGGGAGCACCGACGCCTACTCACACAGACCGTTTATTCCTTTAAAAAAAAACAACTCGTTGGGCGCGCCCACCGATATTGCTATTTAAATGCCTTACTTGTCATATGTAGGAAAGAAGGAGCATTTCGCTCTGCTGGAAAAGTGTTTTGGCCAATAGAACTTGTCATCCAGTTCTCATCGTCTTCCATCTTCTCACGTGACCATAAGGCATCCATTAGCGGCCATAAGGACGAGTAAAAGTCAGTGTCGAGGTCCAATTCCTTCAAATATGGCATCTTCGTGAAAACAAACGCAATATCCCTTGCCGTTGTCTTTCGCAGGTGAAGCGACACGAGACATGGGAATTGGAGTTCTTCGAACCGTGCCACCCAATCCAATGAACCAATCCTCAGTGTCTCCAGATTCTCCAGAAACGGAAGCTGCAACTCGCCACGTGACCAGAAATACGATCCCAACCCTAAATACTTGAGGGTAGATGACAGACTTCCCAAGAAGTTGGTGAGTAATCTGAGGCTCTCATTCACATCGCCAACCGAATGCAGGTCCCCCAAAGCTAGCCTCTGGATTTTGAGTGGAACGTTACGCTGCTGGCTGAAGAGGGTCCTCGGAAAGTCGCCATCACAACACAGAATCACTACAGGGATGTGCTGAAATGTTTGGAGGACAGAGATTTGGTCGAGCGAACCGGAAGGCCGATTTTTCCACCAGATTTCAACTTTTTGAAGATTTGGAGCAATCTTTGCTATGCTGTCTATCAAAGCTCCACGAAAAAATGCCACGAACACCGCCGAGTCCCCCTTGCAGCTCTGTTAGTTTGGCGAGAGTGACGGGCGTCGTGAACTCGAGAGGGATTTCAGTCTCTTTAAAGATCCCAGCGAAAGAAATGGATTCGACGTTGGGTGACTTGCTGAGGAGGTCAGAGATGATTTTTTTCATTCGGCGTTCGTCATCTGCGTTGCCGTCCTGAAAAAAGGTGTAGTGCTTCACAATTCTCCCAAACTGTTCGGCAAATCGGAAAATTCCAGCTCCAGGATAGTTGGTCTGCAATAAAAGATAATATATTCATAAATCTCTACAGGCCCGACCCTTGTTTTAAGATCATGAAAGCTAGAGAACGTTTAGAGCTAGTTGACGGTTTAGTCCCAAATCGCCGTATGGAAAATTTGTCTCATTTCACCGAAACCCGGTGAAGGTCTCATTTCGCCGAATCTTTCCATGCGTACCACCTGAGGGTTGCTTACCTTTCGTTTGAGCGCCTTCAAATTTTTCCCGTTTGAGCGCCCCAATTTTTTGTTCCGTAGCTCCGTCGGCTACAAAATCCGCAATGAAACCTACCAATTTAAATATGATGTCCGTCGTTCGAGTCCTGGCCACGAACGAGCCGATTCAGCCTCCGTCGGCTACGAAATCCGCAAACAAAAACCTAACAGTTTAAATATGATGCCCGGCGGAAACTTTTTAAGAATGAAAAAATTACTTAAGCGAGAGGTTGAGCTAAAAAAAAAAAGGCGAAATGGGAATCGGAGATTTTGGAAAACACCCTAGCCGACACCGGTTTCACAGATTTTCAAATCGCTCTTAATGGTCCAAAACCTAGGACGTGAATTTGGCAAGGCTTTTTTGAGTTATTCCAAAAGTTTATACTTGTTTCAAAGTATATTGATTTGCTGAAATTGGTATCAGTTTAAATACGCTTGAATTGACATTCCCCCCGCATCTTCGAAAACTGGTTTTTCAAAAGTCTAAAGAACCCAATCAGTTCTAATAAATAAACCGAGCAAACACGGATGTACGAAATAGCTCCAGGGTGTGCCGTATGCATGTAGGGGGGTTGGGAGGGTGGGTTGTTAATTAACATGCGTAGAAAAAGAATTGATTGTATGTACATGCGGGTGTACTGGGTGCATACGGAGTGTATATGCCGGGGTATACAGAGGTATAAAGTGAGCGCAAATAAGCGGCGGTGTGCTTGGGAGAAAGAGAAACGTAAATACGGTCAGGTTAAAGACTTGTGCACCGTGAATCAACTAATAACAGAAACACAACACTTCTCCAAATTCCAATTTTCATACTGACCTGTGAGAATTTAAATTGGTGCAGAAGTCTTTTTAACCTGGCCATATTCACCTTTCTCTTCCTCCCAAGCACCCCACCGCTTATTTGCGCTCACTGTATGGGGATATACTGGGTGTGTATGAGGGTATACGGGGGACGCTGGAAGCTGGAAGGCCACAGATGCGAGTGCCATACTTTTGATTATGAAAGTTGAAGCAATGGGTCGCTGCTTCCTGGCTAGCTAAAGACAAAATCTAACTGTAAGCTTGAGCCGCTCTGGGACCTGCCTTCTCTTTTCTGAAGAGCATTTTATTTGCGAAATGCCTGATATCAATCATAAGACTGCGTCAGTTCCGTTCATAGCGGAAAAGTCTCCGAGCGAAATTGCGTGCCTAATGCGTGTCATCAGAAACTGCTACAAAAATGATCGAAGACAAAAAAAGTAAACTGATTCTTGAAATTCGGGAATTTCGCCAGTTTCTTCTAAATTCGGCAAAGAACCTTTTACGTTTTCGGTGGAGAATTCGCCCCCCAGCTGAACATTTCTGCTCAGGGGTAACAAAAACCAGGTTTTCAAATGGTGAACAAAAAAAAAAGCTACAACTGTAAATCTCCGTTTAAATGCCTACAAATCATTTTTTCTGCAAATTTCAACGACACCATCGTATTCTAAGCTAAATTTCACGTTGGGTAGGCTTCACTGACAGCTCAGTTTGGAAAACGTGTAGCGTCACTGCTCAATCGAAGAAGACGGTCTCGAAAACTGCTTTGGACGCCTTATGAGAAAACTCTCCCGGAGCAGAAATTCGTACTGATGCTCCAATCCGGCATTATGATTTTTTTAAAGTTCTGTACCTCTCTTCCCAGCTTTCTTTGCTTTTAGGGCTTAAGAGTAAAGCTCCGCAACTGAGGAAGGCCTAAATTCCTGAAAGTCTGAGTTTAAGCATCACTATATTTCTCTCGACAAAGTAGTTAGAGTACAGCCGATAAAATGTCAGAACCGAAGATTAGGGTAGTACTACCGTGTAGAATTTGAACGATAATGTGCGATGAAGGTAAAACAATTTTTCGCAAATGCCAAATAAGTGCGATCATGCTTAGCTACTTACGCCAAAAGTAATCTTGAACTTCGAATACGGGAATGCCTGGATCCGAGTCTTCATGAGTTTCAAAAAATGACCAAGTGATTTCCCTTTAGGGCAGGTGCTCCTACTATTTGCGAATTCGATCAAAGGATTGGCCAGGAAGGTGATTGGAGCAAATCAATTCATTCCAGCTTTTGCTGACGAATCGGAATTTGCGTAGGTCTTCCAGTTCCACATGATTTAGGATGATATTCTGCATCTGCAATTCAAAGGTCAAGAAATTATTAAATAATCGAAAACATTAATGCCGACGTTACGAGGTGGTAAGGACATTACAAGGACCCACAGAAATGCCTATGCTGGTGCTGGGAGCAACGCCACACCCGCAACTGCCTTTTTCATGGAATGTCTCCACTCGGGTACGCTTAAGCTTAAAAACTTATAGGGTGCTACCCTCTACTTACTTCAATTGGAACGATAGGTAGTTCCAAAGCCACGGCGTCCTGGAGCAACTCACCATCAGGTTCACCTTTTACCTTCATCCCTGCAATGATAAACACAGTTGCGTTAGTAAACAGTAACTGCAGCTTGAGGAAGACCTTCCGGTAGGAACGGCAAAACGAAAAACGTCCAACTCGCCGTGGCAGCCAGCTTTAGTTGTACCATGTGTACCTACTAAGAAGATACGGAGAAAGTCAGTGTAGGGAAGAGAAGTTGAGACAAAATGTGGCGGGAAGCAGAAATCACGCTGCGAGATTTCTCTTTCCGTCCTCATTATTCATTTGTTACAGAATTCAATGAAAATTTTGCGC
>JABASM010001042.1:0-16804 GCA_019776545.1 Brachystomella parvula | reverse complement strand
AAGAGCCAAATTCTTATACCAAACTTGAAAAAAGCCCTGCGTCTAAAAATTGCTAACGACGGGGTGTTCTAGGTCTTCAAGTTCCCTTGCGAGTACTTTAGTACTTAAGATTCAGGATTTCCTAACTTAAGCTTTTTTGTTTCAAGACTTAAGCTCACTTCATGTGACCAATCACACTGAGGAGACGGGGTTGAAAATTTTGAAGGCTTTATATATAGCCTTTTTGTCTTCCACGAAGTATATTTAGGACGGCTGGAAACGCTGGAGATAAAGGGTGCAGAACTCGATGAAGAAACTAAACCGGTAACGAGATTGATTAGTGCTATTTATAAGTAGTTTTTCTATTAACCTTATTTTGTTCTAGGCTTCTGAGTACATCGCGTGTCTTCGCCAGTTTCACGAAGATGTCCTGAAATTTTTATGAATTTCGGACATTTTCTGAAATCATTAAGAATTTTGGAAATTTTCTGAAACTATTATGACTTTTGGACATTTTCTGAAATTATTATGAATTTTTGACATTTTCTAAAATTTTTATGAATGCAAGGTGGGAAGAAAAGATTATTTTCCCTCATTAGGGACTTTCCGATTGAAGGCTTCTTTAAATCGTCTTGGAGGCAAATATATTATACTATGGTTTTCTGTTAAAAGGCATACATTTTAACAAAAAAACCATATGGGCCTCAGAGCCAAATTCGTAGGCTTTTTAAAAAAAAGCTGTCAACCGGAAAGTCCCTATTGTCAGTTTTTTGAAGGTACAAATCAAGAATAAGAAGCAAGGCTAATAAGACGCTACTCAAGTCTATTGCTCAGGACGAAAATTCACTAACTTCTTATACCCCGTAATAACGCTATTCCTGTCATAAACTTATTCCCTACACTAAACCTACTCCCGACCTGGAATAAAAAACAGGAATATAGTTATTCCATCAGGGGTGTCCAAATGCATTAAGCCTTATGGAAAAACAAAAACAGCCTATTTCACGTCCTTAACCGTATTCAAAGCTTGGATGTAGGTACTGGAAATACTTGAAAATATTTTTTCAGTATACGGCATGCCCACACACAGTTGGTCACAGTTTGGAAGTCAATAATGGGCGACGGATATTTGCAATAAGAAGAATGACGGGATTGTGATTCCTCTTCCCTGGAACCCACAGGTCATCCAATAATTTCCGAGGTCGTTAATTCAAGCTGAATTTGAATTCCGTCTTCTCAGGTTTACTCATCGAATCGAAGCCTTCGAATTGGCTACTTTACTTCCATACCAGCTTCCCCTACATTTGAATCAACAAAAAAAACAGTACTGGAAGGCAAGGCTGCACTTGAACGCCGGGGTCACGTGCTCTTTCCTTTTGAGGTTCCTGGACTCCAGGACAAGAAATGGACGAAATTAATGCTGGACATGATGCGGACTGCAGATAGGAGTGCTCAACTGCCTGAACTTTGCTATGGAGAGCTAATTTTGCCCTGCGTTTGCGTGAGTATTATTCGGAACCACCTGGCTGTGGCAGCGGCTTAATTAACTTTCCTAATTTAACTAACCTTATTTATGTGACAAGGTCGGAATTCAACGTTTACCTGAGATTTAATAATTTCCTTCTTCTAGCTAGTCAAACAGTTACCGTTAATAAATATACCAGGTTACAATGCGTATTGAGTTAAGCCTTCAAAAATATTTTTGGGAAGGAGCAGCTTGGATTACTGGGAATTATGATGAAGCGTAACAGAAGGGAAAATGGAACTCCCATATATACTACGTCCGCGGGGTCTCAGGTGATAATGCGTAGGGGTGAATATTGCCTGCCAGTAGAGCCAGCGGAAGATTTGACCCAGCGCTATGACTTCTGTGCATACCACTGCTACCGGACGATGGAATCATGATACTTGCAGACTCGTCTTCATCTTCGGACTGGAGAAGCGGGATGTTCGCTTCAGTCTTTGGAATTCCCAGCCGCTCGTTCAGTAGTTTAAGAGCCTTTTGCCTATACCCAACAAATAAGAATTAGCAACATGTGATTTTCGACTGTACGATTCCAGTGGAATGTATCAATTCAACCCCTGCAACGTAGAACAGGCCAATTCTGAATACCCGGTTTTTGAGTCCGTTGCCAGGGGTAATCAAACAAAAATTTCCCACGTATCGGAAAGCCTTTTTTAATTTCGCCCAGCGCGCTACTAAAATTATATCCGCTACCCGCTAATTATCTAAGAGAAAAACTTAGTATTATTTTCGGTGTACTCATGCATTCCACGTAACCTTTTCTTTTGCCCATCATATTCTATTATGAGTCTCGTCACAGCCACAGTTCCCAATTTGGGGTGCGGCAGTATACAATACCCTGATACGCCTTGGCAAAAGGAAAAAGCAGACCAGTACCCGCATTGAGCGCCTTTTCCAATGTTCAAAATTCAGGTGCGACTTCGCACCGGTGCGAGTTCGCGAAACGGTTACAGACTTCATGGTACGGGTAGAGCAGGCGAACCCTGCTGCACCGGTGCGAAGCCGCACCTGAATTTCGAACACTGGCATTTTCTAAGGCAACCCCGCACCCGTACGCCTTGGCAAAAGAAAAAGACGAACCCGCACCTAGCGTCCGTACCTATCGCACGGCCGGTACGCTTCGAACATTTAACCGTCTGTGTGATTAACTGGCGCAGTTGTGACCACTTCAGTTAAGCACTAAAGTTCAATGACTGACTGTGGAACAGATCTATTTTAAAACCCAGTAGCGAGCCGCAAACGCTATGCAATTATTTTTTGTTGATACCGCTACACTGCAGGTGTGGTCTCTGGTGTTTGGGAATCCGCTAGCAAACTACCAGCGATTTCAGAATTATAACTTCGGTACCGAACTCCACATGCGGCACTTCCAAACCCAAGCAGAGAGCAGGTGATTTTTATATAAGTCTGCCGGGGATAAGGGGATATAGCAAATGAAAACATGCAACTTTTTAACCCGTTTGAAGCGCACAGAATTGGTTGCGGAGTGCGACTGCGGAAATTTTTTCGCAACTGTGGGTAATTTTTGTGTCTGTTATTTTTTTTCCGAACCCCAAAAAATTGGAATTTCAGAATTGGCTTCCTTTACGTACCGTCTTCTATCTGCATCTGATTTATCCTGATTGCTGATGTGAATTTGGATGGAGGTTGGAGCTTCGGCTGCCAAAGTCTTTACTCGATTTTTAAACAGCCCAGTCCTGGTTAAGAGTTGAAATATGAAGTTTGACATAACAGAAATTGGGGGCTGGAGAACATTTGGGAAGAAGCTAGAGATAAATGAAAAAAGTCAGAGTCAGATGAACACGATGTCATGGTATCATCGTAGGGTCAAGGCACCTGATGGTGATCACGTCAGGTGATGGTGATCACCCGTTTTAAACTTATTTCAAAGCGGTTTTCTGGAAAGTGAAAATACAGAACCGTTAGTTTCGTCTCTTGTCTAAAGGTTCCGTATTTTCAGTTTCCAGAAAACCGCTTTAAAAAACGGGTGATCACCATCATCGGACGTGATCACCATCAGGTGCCTTGACCCTATAGAAATTAAATTACCTCGCAAATGTAAAGAAATCTGTTGAGTCGCCACAAGTGCCGTTGCCGTGCCTTTGAAAGAACCTTAGGTAAACCCAGGACGAAAGAATACCTGATGTGAACATGGTACAAAATGTGCCTTCAAGTAAACCAATTGCCCAAAGAATTATTGAAAACAGGAGTACACTCAAGGGAACGTTTCTGAAAAGGAATATTACGCAGAAATTAACATCTTTCTTACTGTTTTTATTTTAAATATGGAATATATCTTACCTATTTGTGATTTTGCCGAGCGGAGTACGAAGGAGAACATGATCCGGCATGATCTGTCTTACGCATACAGATACAGCAGCAAGGTACCCGGACAATCCGTGAATCCGCACTTCAAACAACATCCCTGGGTCGAATGTCACAGCATAGAGAAATAGATAGTAAGAGACGCTGAGAATAACCACGGCGAAATTGACGATTTGAAAGAATCGAAGCATCTCCTTTGTTCCCCATAACGGCTCAATGAGTTTCCCTACGATAAATATACTCAGGTAATGAAAAAGGCTTTGCTTAAAATTATAGAAAATTCGTACATACCACAGAGTCCAACAGTAACCAAGTCTATAACTACTTCCCAGAGATGAATTTCAAGGAAAGGGTGTGTGATTAGAGTCCAGACCCAAAAGGAAGGTGGGAGAAGATGTCCAGGAATGACGCTCAGGGCGTCGATTGTAGGTTCATAATATGATAACAAATAGGAGCAAATAACGATAACACAGACAGACTTGACAGAGAGACTCGCGTTTCCAACAAGGGCTTTCAATTCTTCTCGGAAGAAAGGGAGGTTTCTTCTGGCTGAACGTATCATTGCTACGGGAGGCTTCATCACTGTAACAAATCGGAATATCAAATTTTAAACTGGACAATGGCCTAGGCCAAGTAGGAATAGGTAAAACCAACCTGATTAGGCAGGAGCTTAAGAATACAGTTTCTAAATGCCGATCAGCTGTAGCCTCAGCTGGATTCTGTAAACTCAGAAATCAACTATGCAGCGACAACCGAGTGCATTCTGTCTTCGGTTGACTTCATTTCACTAACCGGCAACCCTGCTAAAAAATTTAACAGCAGGAGACAGAATTATGGAACTGCTCAACGGTCTGCCAACGGACAGGTGCAATGGATTGACACAACGGAGAAATCACCTTTGAACTTTGAATAAATTAAATTCTATTTCACTGAATTTTTCATATTTTCCTGCCTCCCGCATCAGCGAATTTGCGCCTAGCATATCAGGAGTTAGCGTCTGAAAAATTAGAACTTGGCGTACGCATATCTTAGCGGGCAGTACACTTTTACTAAGAAAATGGTCGACCCAAAAATGAATTAGACCTGCATTTACTTTGCACCCCTCGATGAAAGAACTTCGATTACAGGATAAAAGAAACTTGAAAAGTTCAGCCAGGCGAAATTAAGGTTTAACAGTTGCCCAAGCCGCCTAAAAGAATCTGACGGATTCCCAAAGGAAGAGTCGAGAGGTCAGGATGGCTTAATCTCATGGCTGTATTGGATATTATTTGAATAACTATTCTGTAGTGCTAATTAAAATTGCCTTCTGAAGAGAAAAATTGCTTTGAGCTTGATATCAGCGTTTTATTGGCACTTATAATTAATGGTTATCCCTGATTGAGACACGATACGGTGAAACATCTAAAATTCGATTTGAACACCCTGAAACTCGGAGCCCAGCTAGCGGAGCCAAAGTCCCGGAAGCAGGATGTCTTTCAGAAATTGCAAGGGCTTCTCGACCGCAATGTAGGGAAAACGTAAGATTTTGCTTCCTATTACGGAAAAAAGAATTAGTGGGGAAAATAAGGATTGCCTTCATTATTTCAGTCCGTTTCCGAATTTAAATCAAAGTGAGAGCCTCGCTCGCCTCTCCTGCCATCCTTGCTACTGGCCGCTACAAGCGCACATTGCTCGTCGTCCGCTAACTTTGCTTACCTTGAAAGATTCTGAATCATCTTTTCTTTGGGTATAATTAATTCGTTTTCAGCCATAGACCAGTAGGGTTGAAGCGTACAAAACGATTTCAGGGTGGATGAAGAGTTTTTTTTTGTTTTCTCTGTGACAGAGTGTTCAACACTTTGTGTCATGCTTGCCCACGTCATTGTATGAAATGACTAATTTCAAAAATTTTCTTACTTTGCATCCTCGAGCATACTAAACCCAGCTTTTTTTGTAGCAGAGCTTCTACCTTGCTGTAAGGGTTTCCCGTATTCATTCGCGGCGGCAGAGTGCAGTTCATACGAAAAGTTTTTCTTGAACTTAAATGCTTGTTCGGAATCCTATCTCCAACTCAGAATTCAAACACGAATCTCAAGCCGATTTCGCCATGCGACATTCAAAGCCGTACAGTGCTGAAAGGTCGTAATTAGAACGGCTGAAGCTGAGAGTATGATTCCTACCACTACCAAATGCCTCGAAAGTGTCCGGAGCCTCAAAGAAAGCTATCGGCTAATACAGGGATAGAGCGCCGTCTGATTGGCTGTTTAGTTCCCGCGCTCCAGAAACGTTTGAGGCATTCGGTATACTGTTTGGCGCTTACTAATTTCGGCCGGCGTTGATTAAATCGGGTTTTCAATAATATTAGTCCTGTAAATCTCCAAGCTTATTGATTTCCAAAATAGTAAGCGCGAATTTTTTTGGTAACGTGTGGTAACAGAATGTGCAACATTGGCTTCACAGGGATCCGAAACTTGCCCTGCCTTGCCTCCTGCCTGTTTTTTCGTGTGACAAGCTTGACTTCCCTAGGTAGAAAGTTTTAGCCCCCTGCTTCAGACTGTTTGTCGAGCGCATTCTTGTTTTGAGTTTGACGTGGTCGCTGCCGGCGTGCTTTGCTCATTGCTATTGTTTTCACGTTCCTAATTCGTTGCTGCTGAGGGAGTACTTTGCCAGTTGTTATCGAAAGGTCAGTTTCTGAGGTTAAGGCTTATACTAAGCATTGTTGCTTCAGCTTCTGTAATAATCTTCCAAAATCCAAACGCTTCCAATTGATAGAGTGTGGCTTTAGTTGTTTTTTTCTTTTTTTATGGCAGAGAAAGGAGGACGAGGACAAGAAAGCATGCAGCTTGACGCTGAGGTTCCCACCGCCGCCTCCATCAGACCTACATTTCAAGAGTCAATGAATTCTGTGCTAAGGGGTGAGACCGCATTGGCCGTGACACTGAAAGATGGAAGAGATGACATCGTAAGAAAACGTTTTGAAGAAGGCGTCAATGAATTTGATAAGAAGACCCATGCGGATACTCTGGGTAACCTTCGCGTTCAAGTACGTGCAATGAAATCCATGTCTAAGGATGAGCAAATGCAGGTATATAACTTACGCATGCATATATATAAGGTATGTATGTATGTTTAGTGGAGGGGGAGGAAGCCTATTAATTAGACAACCACCCTCTGGCAACCAGACCCACACAAAAAGGGGGTCCATTTTGCACATATATAAGGTAGGCTACTGTTACAGAAAACTAAATTCTCTTGTACCTATAGCTTGAAAACCTGGTCTACACTCTTGCTGTCGAGAATCCAGTTCTAACTACCATAGCCTCCATCAATGCCTGCCTCCGAAATCAACGCTTTGAGCTTCTTCATATCATCAAAGTCTTCTTGGATTTACCTATTGGTTCAGCTATTATGATGTCTGATAAGCCAGAGATAGCCACGGTTCTTAAATTCGCTGTCTACAACTACGTTCTCTGTTTCAAGGATGGATCCGAGAACTGGTATTTCTTTTCCGAAGGAATTCCTAATCTGGTAACCGAGAAGCTCATGAAAGTTTCTGATTTGGCTGAAGTTCTGACAGCAGGCATAAAAGAGTTTTCTAACCTGGGGTTACTCAAGAATGCTGCAAAAGTAATGAAGCTCTTCCGTTCCTTCCTAACTCCCTACATCGAGCGGGACGAGGTTTCTAAGGAACCATTGGAATCTCATCGAGCATTTGTAGTTGTGATTAAGAACTTGACTTATATTTTCAACTACCGTCGGCACATCCTAGGAATTCGTGAAAACTGTCTAGAACTGCTTGACCTTATCAACAAAAAGTTAGAGCTTGGTGTGGGAATTGAAAAGTTTGAAGAGATGCTGATGGAAACCAACGAAGGGACTGTTCTCGAGCTTGGCCTCATTTACGTCCGCTTTCCTAATCTGAGGTCCTTTGTTGAGGAGAAGATTGCGAAAGAAGCCGGTGACCCTCATTGGGCTGAGAATTATGGTATGCAATTCAACATTTAAAACTCTTACTACTTACCTGGGTCTTATTTTCTACGATTTCCTTGTATAGGCCTACAAAGAACTTAGAGATGCGCTGAACCAGCTGATCAATGCTACTTGTCAATTAGAATGGGACCCCCTGATTTTCTTCCTAACGGACGTTCTCTATCCTCACAAACCAATTCTCCAGCAGAGTACCCTCCTCCAGTTTGTAAGCCAAGTTCTCATGGCCGCATTCCAATCTCGAAATGGTCAAGCTCACAAAGTTCTTGAATTCTACCGAGCCTACCTGGAATTTCTGCAGACGAAACGCAAGCCCGCGTTCTCAGCATCCTACAAAGCCCATGAAGAAATATTCAAAACTCTTGGAAGCCTACTAGTTGGTATCTACTTCATTCCAGGTACAGTAGAACAAGCGAAGCTCAATAATCAAGCCCTTCAGGCAAAATCCGAGATTACAAAGAAAATAGTGAGCCTTTTGTGCAACATGGTTGACTGGACTCGTCGTGAGCAAATCGTCTACCCGAGTGACATCAAGGAAAGGATCCATAATTGCATCAACATCATTCCTCAGCTCATTCCACCAAGTTCCTGCTGCATGACAACGTTTGGGAAGCTGCTTGAAGCCTTGGATGAAATGTGAATGGTAAGTCGCAAGCTTCTTTACTATTTGGTAATTCAGTGCTTTTATTTCTCACTCGATTTATCCTAGGTCATCCTCATAATGAGTGGCAGCGTGCCCCAGAAGGTAACAGAAATAGCCTTTGCCTTTTAGTTATGTATATAGTGCCGCATTGTTGAAAATGCATTGCTTTCGAAGGTAGGTATTTTTTGTAGGGTTTTCTGACTTAAGATTAGAGATGGCTCGATTTCTGGTATAGCGTCTCTAGTAATTTGTATCTAAAGGTACCAGAGTTAATCTGTCACTTTAATATTTCTAATCGCTTATTCAGGTCTATTTCTATGGATGGAAGCAGTAGGAATTTAGTTAAAGGTTAGTTTAGTTTTATCTTTTTTCTTTTACACAGGTTAGATGTAAAGTCGCTAAACTCTGGTTTAGCTGGTCTGGTAGGCAGTAGTGATCTTGAGCAGTAACTTCCAGTAAACGGAATATGCCTAGGATTAGAAATTGACTTTCGTGTAGGCAATCCCTTAAAACTTGTTAGCTGTTACTTGTTACCTGTTAGATCCGATCCACCTGTGTTGACTCACTTTTCCTTCATTAGGCATTTCACTTTTGAGATGAGCCCTCATAGAAAAAATGCATGCTATTTTTAGGTAATAAATGATTGAGCTTTGCAGGGAAGTTATAAGTGATGAAAGGTTGAAAGCCTGAGCTTTTATGGAAATGATTTGTTATTGATACTTAAGGAGATTTTGCCCTCTGGTTTTCATCTGCCTAGAATTCCTTGCTCTTGATGCTGATGCTGGTGCTGCTGCTGGTATAAGTACGATATAATGCTTGGTAGTACCATAGCGGGTACCCGCTATGGTAGTACTATTACGAGAAACCCGGAAGAATCTATTTTCCCCCTCTTGCAGGAGAGCAGAAGCGTACGTACCCATCTCTTCTCTTTAGCTCATCGCAGGAATATCGCTAAGTCTCATCTCTTTCCATTCGGAGTTTTCGGTCAGACAGACGAGGACGGATTTCAAGTCTCTCAATTCTAAAGGTTAGTTTCTGAATTTGGATCCCTAAATTTGAATTCTAGTACTCAAAGCAACTCCAAAGTAGTGGCCGGGAGGCGGCGGATATCTGCAAGTGGAATATCGCAAAGTCTCATCTCTTTCCATTCGGAGTTTTCGGTCAGACAGACGAGGACGGATTTCAAGTCTCTCAATTCTAAAGGTTAGTTTCTGAATTTGGATCTCTAAATTCACGTGTATTCAACTACCCTTAGACATACTGTGTTTAGTGTTTTGTCAATATTCCCTCGTGGATCTCACTGACACATCGTCATCGTCATCTGCTATTAGTAGATCAAGATTGGAAAAAAATCATCAGGTACAGGACCAGAAGAGGCAAGAGTAAGAGAACAATCATCCCAAAAATACACAACAATCTCCCCTCCTCGTGTCTCCCCTGCTAAAATCTATACCGATACCAAGTGAACTCCACCCTTCTTCCAGTTAACATTCGATTGTTTTCCTGCAGCTTTCCGTTGGAGAGGGTGGATGATCTCGTAAAAGTTGATATATAAAGTTAAGCAGTGGAGGTGACAAAGTGAGTCAGGGAATGTTGATTATCCAAAGAGTTGAGTGACTTTACATTCTTTGCAGGTTAGCCATCATCTGATTTCTACCGGTTTTAAGTTGTCATTACATATCTCAATTTTCTACTGACGCCAATTTGCGAAGTCGGAACTGAAACGCCGGTAGTTTACCTTTCCTGCTAGCACAGCATTTAAAGCATTTAAGTTTTATTCTGCCGCTGGTCGTAAAATTTAGAATCGTCTTGTACGATTGGATTAAGCATTTTTTTTAAGGAAAAGACGTGCTGGTAAGTGACGAGTAAGAATTCTGGTGGCGAGTATTTTTTTATTGTTTACATTCAGTGTGAGAGAAGCAGGATACGGCATTTTACAGCTTTCGTTTAACGACAGATTTGGCAACCCCCTCTCCTACCTCCTACTATGCTGTATTTGATTTTAAATTATTAATTTTGTTTTGTTTCTACTTTTTCCAGAGAGAGAGGATCCACTGACTGAGCGGAATGGACTAATGATCCTGTTTAAAGAAGTTTCCTCAACTAAACAAATAGACTGAAGACGAATGGATGTGAATACGAGTAGTGTTGCTTCTGAAAATGGGAGTGGAGTGTTCTCCATCCTCCTTTCTTCGATCGATGAAATGATTCTCAACATGATTTACTCACCTTCATGGGAACTTTGACTTGGACTTGAATGAATGTTATTTGAAGATCTCCTTCTCACCAGTATTTCCATTTCCTCTTCGTCTCCAGTCTTCGACGAGTCCACTTGACAGAGGGCTTCTAAAACTCTCGCCAAAATGACATTTAAAGTGCAGTGAGAGTAGAAGAAATTGATCTAGGACTGGAGGATGAGCATTTCCTTTTCTGTCTCTGACCAAGGCAAATAATTCCTGACGTCAGAAACTCTATACTCTGGGAAGAGATACTCAGCTGGTCCTAGATCTCCAGGAAATCAAGGGAATGGACAGTGAAGTGATTAACTTACTGAAGGCTAACGCTGAGAAAAAGTGCAGATTGATCTCTCTCATATCTCATCAGGCTCTTCACCGTATGCAATTTTTTACACAAACTCATCGATTATAGTCATATCAAGATGAACTTAGTGTGTGCTTTGAACTCCCAACTTTTTTAATAACCTCAGCTAACTTCTACATCAGTCTGACTCGAAGACTCCAAACTTTCTAGGACTCCAAAATCCAAAGTTTTCTTAATAAGAACTAAAAAACTGTAATTTTACCTTCTCATTCCGCTACTTTTCTTCCTAGTGCTTCAGATCCTTTCATCAGAATAGGAAGCAGTACATTCTGGTCAAAGATGCTCGTCCTCAAGGTAAGCCTTTAATTCTTTATGGATTTTGGGACTAGTGAAAGTCTAATAATAAGCTGGGACTTTCTCTCCGTGAAATTCGATCGCGTTGCTGTGGCAATGGGCTCGGTTGCATGATTTGGTTAGCCGTCACTCTTCCCTGCTGAAGTGAAAAGTGAGAGCATGTGGTCGGTCAATTGTAAACTCTTCTAACTTACTTTCTCTAGTTGGTGCTGAAAAGCGTAGTGCATTGCCTGCCAAAGACTATAGCCAAAGGAGGTCGCAGGCTGAAAATAGTGAGGCTATAACAAATGGGACTATTTGCACACAAAGGCTCTCCTACTTCTTTTTTTCACCCAAGCGAGTGAAAGTACAAGATAAGAATGGAAATACTGAGCCAGCAGCTGTGCCTTACATGAAAATAAGACAAATTGCTACAGTTAATTCTTAATTCAGTGTGGTTACATTCTTCGTAAACCATGTCCAGTGACCATTAGAAAAAAAAAATTCGCTAGGGAATTAGTATGTTAGGAGAAATGCTTCCGTTTTAGGGAAACAAAATGAGGTCATATTATATCAGAGGGATCTAATTAGGGGGTGTTCCATATACTCACTTAAGAATGAATTACCAGCTTTCCAGATTTTCTAGATTTCGCATTGCCGCTGAGGGTTGGCGTGATCCTGTGAAAAATTAATTGACTGAACGTATAATTTTGCATTCGGATTTTCGCAATCGAAAAACGGGAAGTAGTACTTCCTCCGTGTTTCTTTGACGTCGAGCCAAATGTAAGGAGCATTGAATCATCCTGTCTTCCTGCCAGGCAGAAGCACACGTAGCCTTAGCTTTCTCCCAATCCTTTTGTTTCCAGATGTCATGAGTAAGGAGGTAGGGCAGTTGAAACTCATTGCCGGAAATAATACTTGAGTCCTCCCTCTTGCCAAGAGGACCAAGTAATTATCACAAAGGAGTCAGGAGCATCTATTTTAGCAATTGCCTTTCTTGTCACGCCTGTTCTACCGATTCTCTCTGCCCCTTTCTCCTCTCTCTCTCACTTTCCCTTTCATTTTTTTTTTCTATTCTCAGGATTTTCTATTTATTTTTTTCTAGAGAGCAATTTCCTCATTCTCCTGGAATTTTAGAGCCTGAGCCGGGTATTTTGGTATTTTCTTTTGTAGTAAAATAAAGTGGTAAATCTCCTCTGCTTTAATCTTTTGTGTAAATTTTTGAATGAGCGAGCCTAGTAGGCAAGGAAGACTAGATTCTATACAAATAATAAGAAAACAAGGGCAAGTGAATGAGAAAAGATGAGTAAAAGGAAGTGAAAGCAAGGCTATGGGCTTCCCCTTCTTTATATCAGCAGCGTATGCTATCGATCTCATTATATTCTAACTACTCGTTTCATTAAAAGTGAAAGCCCTTGGTTCTCCTAAGGTACTTTCATTTCCCTACTTTTACTTTTTCTGAGTTCCTACTTCAGTTTTATCCGTCTCTGTCCACTTGTCCCCTAAAAATTGAATGAGAGAAAATAAATCCTAGTACTAGTGAGGAAGGCATCTTCCTTATTATTAAAAAATTCTCTGACTTTTTGAAATGAAAGGTTTTCCTACTATCTCCTGCCTAGGGATGACTGCTCCTTATTGATCTCCCCGCATCTTTTGACTTTTCTCCTTCTCCTTGACTTGAGTCACTTCAGCCAGAGATTTTTTTTTCTATGGGGGCTGGATTTCCGTTTTCAGAAAAGAAAGATGATGAGTTCTGAATGTGCTCTTGGCACGTAGAAACCATCGACAGAGAAGCAGTTAGCCGTAATGAAAATACCATTGAGAAAAATTCCGGGCCTGGAAAAAAAGGGAGGAATGGAGAAATATTATTAGATCCTCGTTTAGGTGGTGAAAATAGTAGTTTGGCTCGTAAGGAACCCTTTAACTTGGATTTCACAGTCGACTCCCTGACAAAACCATAAAAAAAATATAGAGAAATTGGCTATTGGAGAAAACGAGAGACGGAGAAGAGAGAAAGTGGAGAAAATATTCCTCTTATTTTCTTCTTTGCTTTCTCTTAAGCAGGTGAGGTGGGTAGAGAGAGAGAGAGGACGACGACGGCAGAAGGGAAAGTGGAAATTGGAATAGAAAATCGGAATGCAGAGAGGAAAAGTTTTTTTTTATTCTATAGGGACCTAGCTGGTGTTCTAACTCAACCTTTCCTCTCTTTCTTGCCCAGTTCTCAGTGCAATGGAAGAAATAATGTGGAATGGAGAAAGTAAACGAGCTAGGAGTAGGAGCCTCTGTTGGGATTCCGTCTACTACTAAAGAAAACGAAATCGATAGAATTTTTTCATGTTTAATGTATTGAGCCCATTTTTTCGGGTTGAGAAAGGAGTAGGCTAGAATAAAATGGATGTTTGCCTGCTCATTCATTCGTTTTTTTTTTTTGAGGAAATGAAGGGTGAAAGGTGGTGTGAGAGAATGGTAATATTAGGTAAGTGCTCTTTCTCCTTCAGGTGGATAGTAGCTCATGGCAGGGCCTTGTCTAAACTAAACTAAATCAGGAGAATCTAGGCGTGAGACTGGAAAAGGAATCAGAAAAGAAAATATTTTACCCTTTCCCTACCATAAGAACTTTTAATCGAAAATACCGTGAAATGCATATCCCGATCAGAAATGCTCTGCAGAAAACTCAGACAGAAGATTCTGCAGAGAAATTCGTGGCTACAATCATCAGATTTCGTCTAATTTTTTTTTGTAGATAAAATTCTGCAGAGGATTATTCATGCATAGTGAGGAATAAATTTTTCTGCAGAACGCTCTTCACGAATTTTCTGCAGAATTCTGCAGAAAATATCCGGGCGGGTAGAGATTGTTCATTAGTTCCAAATGCTGCATGGGAAATTCTTCTGCACTTCCATACTTGCCGTCAATTTATTCCATGTGACTTGCATTCCCTAGTAGCAACGTACCCTATTTTTCTTCGAAAATTCAAAATAATGATATTCAAATAGAGGAATCGGTGATTCAAGTCCCAGAGAATTTTTTTTAGATGACAGTTGACGGTAACGGTAAATCGAAAGAAAAAAGCAGTTCGACTCCTCAGCGAGTAAAAAAGTGAAAGCAGTGAAAGCGGGATGAGGGCGGTAATGTGCTGGAAGAANTTCGACTCCTCAGCGAGTAAAAAAGTGAAAGCAGTGAAAGCGGGATGAGGGCGGTAATGTGCTGGAAGAACAAAGTGGGTAGATTTTCTCCTTTCTTTTTCATGGTTACAGTCACTGTTGACGAGGAGGAAAGGGGTTCTGGTCTGCCTTTTATTGTTATGATTTCTAGGATTGCCTTTCTGGAAGTCCTCCAGTTGAAGTTTGATGGGATAGGATTAGGACTCCTTCTTAATGATATCCGGTAGTAGTGCTCCTATCCGTGATCGTAAAGCTCAAAACAAGTGGATTGACTGAGGGAAGGAGGGGTCGTGGGGAAGAGGGCATGAGGGTGGCTGGTGATTACTTGGAGAAGAGTATCATCCTCAGTTTGCAATTGCCTGACAGGCATTTAGCAGTTGGATAAAATGAGAAGCATTGTCTCTGAGTCTGCTGGAGGGAGATAGGAGAAAGTTCTTACTCAGGCTGCTGTGAGGCTGTGAGGCTTTCTCTTTCTTTTAAATATAATTTTAATGCAAAGGTTGTGAGGAGAGAGGATTTCGCTTGGAATGGACCATTATCCCCTCCATTACATTTCTCTCTTCCTTTATGTGGCCGGTAATAATAGTAGATATGGAATGAGTACGTACGGATCATCTACCGATGTTTCAAATGAAACTGCTCAACTACTCCCTATAAATGTCATGTCAAATGGAAAAAAATTATTGGGCTCTTCAACTAAGTATAGATTTTTTGAAATTGGTACTTGGGTGTGAGAGTAACCAAGCTTATAGCTTGTCATTTTTGGCAAATCATTTCGTTATCACGAAGACTACCTCATTGCTTGGCTTCTGAGGAAGGGAAAAGTATTTCATGATTGGAAAAATATCAGTTTCACACTGATTTATTTTTAAGTGAGGAACAAGTGACGAGAGATTTGGTTTACGATGTTTGAAGACACGTTTTTAAGCAGGGGATCAGTAAATCGTTACAGAGGCTCGTTTGTGATTCTGAATTTTCTCGAATGGGGATATCGATTGGGGATTTTAAAAACTTAGATTTATGCAAAATCACAGCAACTCTTTTCCAGAGTTCCTAAATTATTAATTTTTACTTTGTGATGCCAGACACCGGATCGCAGTAATTTGCTGCACGAGTTTTTTCAACTTTGTCTCATTTGAAAGTTTGTGGGTAAGAGCGTCCACTTTTAACTTTAAGCTCCGTGAATTCAGTTCTCGTTCTTAGTTGGTCTCAGAGGTGACAAATGAGGTTCCACTTTCACCCCTCCGCTTCTGTAACTCCCAGAAGAGGGACTTAAGCCTTTTCTTTCAGTAAACTCAAAGAATCTTGAGAGAGAGGTAGAGAAAGGCTGTAAAGTGTTAATACCCAGTGCTAGTCTTCCCTAACTCCTCTCCCTCATATTTTATTTTTGATCCATTTCGTTCTATTCCATCTTGAAATGGATTTTTTTATGAAGTGTTTGAACAAAGACTTCAATTTTGAGGCTCTCCAGGAGGACCGACGCCATTTCCTTCCTCTCATTTTCTATTGAAAACACAGAGCACGCCATCATGTCACTTCCTCTGTTAAATTGTTGATTTTTGAGCTCAACTCTTTCCTACTGGACGGAGAAGGACTTATTACTACCTACCCTCCAGCCCATCAAATATAAAAGAGAAAGTGGGATTATTTTTTCGTGTAAATCCTCAGGCTACCTTTCTCTAACTTCTAATTCCAAACTCTCCAGCTTTCACCAAAGGGAAGAAAAAAGTGAGATGGATTCTCAAGATTTTCGTAATCCATCTTTCTTGTTTAATTTTGAGATGAGTGAAATAGTGGAGCTCTGTCTTGTGAGAATGTTTGCGCAGTGGTGGTTGAAGCAATTCTACCCATTCTACTACAACCCATATGTTCTTAACTGGGAATATAACAAAAGTGAAATGGGTTCTGGAGAACAAAGGAAAGTGAATTACTCAAGGAAGAAGGAGAATCTCCGCATTCTTGAACTTTTTACTCTTCTGTATTCAGATAAAGGCAGAAGCTGATGCAGTAGGAGGAATTAGTCGCCGCAGAAGAGACATGGCCGGAATTCCTGAATTTCTTTCTGCTATATGAATTATGTAAATTGAGTAAAACTGGAGCCTGAATGTGTCTGAGCTGAGAGCCGGTAGGAGAGACCAAAATGGGGAAAATCCTAAGAGAAAGGTAGAAGAAATTCCCTCATCGTTACTTTTCTACTGCTAATACCATCCACCACCAGCAATAGTCAAGTAGACTAGGGCCAGATCCAGCAGCAGGTAGAAAGGAAGTCACACCTAACTACCCTGCTGTCGGAAGTTACCTCGATTTCTCTAGTGGTCCATTCATTCC